>JAOTRH010000002.1:11952864-11966117 GCA_034768845.1 Heliamphora exappendiculata
AAACGGAGGTAGGAGTCAATACAGGATGACATTTAATTCAGTAATTAATTGTTATGCTCGTAGTTGTCAAATCGTGAATCGAAATGTTGATTTTGTAAATTGTAAATCGAATCGAGAATCATAAGATTCAGCATAAACTATAAGTATAATGTTAAACACATAAATAACATTAATATTGACACAAATTATACAATAAGAACATGATTGCATAATCTAATTAGAAAGATATTTACTTTTATAACAAGAGATTTTCACTAAAATCTAACCACTACATTTTTTAAGAAATTATAGTGTACTCTTTTAAAATTCATAAAATAGACCAAAAGTCTCAAGATAAGTAAAATAAGTGAGAATAAAAACTTTTTGGATTAAACATAATACATTTTTAAACATATCTTGTGTGTTTATTGCATAAAAACAATATTGTGTAATCGTTGAGTCTAACTGATCAAACCCATATTAAACTATGATTGTTTGTTCAAATAATAATAGAAAATTACTGAAAGTGCTATTATCATTTTTCAAATCCTTACAAAATATTTTTAAACTTTTTCATAAAAAATTGAACCTATCTTATTCATATTATATTCTCTAATCATCAAATGAGCAACAAATTATGCATTGATTATATCTTATATTTATAATAAATGCACTAAATTGTATTACAATATTTTTAAAATAAATAAAAGTGGTAAGTAGGAGTTATAGATTGGTTGGATATGATAATTTTAAGAATCACATGAATTGTAAATAGTAAATTAGCTCGTGAATCGAACTGTGATTCGTAAGATTCACTCGTAGATTTGTATCGATTTATGCATGAATCGTGAGTTGAATCGCAAATCGTAAGATTCTAATAACTAACTTATGCTTATTATTAGTAGTTGTACAGAGGGATACAATTAACCTTCAATTATTTCAAGGAAATGGACCAATTGGGTTTATTTGTATAGTTGGAAATTGACAAGGATGCTCAATTGACGAGTGATTCTAAACGCACACTTTTTAACTTGGGGCGCGCACTTTTCAATGGATTTTTTTATTACAATTATACCCTTAAGCCAAATGACTTAAAAGGACAAAACGCAATAAATATAAAAATACAATTTCTTTGGACACCCATCAATCAAATGGAATCACTCATTGCACGTAAAACTCTTAAACCGCCGAAAACCACCACTACCGTCCCTATTTCTCGTTGCTGCCGCCATACCTCACCCATTCCATCCACACGAGTCACTACTCCCAGCCACTCCCAGCCTCCCTTGCACCTCCATGGAGCCCCCTGCACCTTTGGGATCCTTTCGGGCCACTTCTCTCATTTTTTCCTGAGTTTGACTTTTGTTCATCAAACTTGGGACAAACAGAACTGATGTGTTTGGACGCAATCATTCGAACAAACTTGAAATGTTTGGGCGCATTTGGCCAAACAAATGTGATATGTTTGGGTGTATTCAACCGACGCTTTTAAAATTAAACAAAAAGTAAATGGAATTTAGAGTAAATGAGTTGCATGCGCAAGTTGAACTTTCATATTGTTACAAAATAATATTTGCATCAAAGATTCAAATGTTTTGGTATTCATTCAACTTTGAAGCGTTCAGCCAAATGTGTTCTGAACATTTCAATTTTGTTCGATCAAATTCGTCCAAACGTTTAAAGTTTGTTCAGCCCTGGTTCACTAAACAAAAGTCAAACTCAGAGAGAGAGAGAGAGAGAGAGAGAGAGAGAGAGAGAGAGAGAGAGAGGGGGAGGGAGGTGGACTGGGAGCATTGAGGATGGGAATAGGAGCTCAGTAGAGGTGTAAGAGAGGTCGAGTATGGTAGGGGGATTGGAAATAGTTGAGCAGTGGTGGCAGACGACAGCTGACAAATACAATCTTTAAGTGGGTGCCCACAGAAATTGACAGCAAGTAAGAGTTGAGTGGCGGTGGCCTACAACAGCTGACAAATACAATTTTTAAGTGGATGCCCAAGGAAATTGAGATCTTGCTGTACCGGTTATTTTGGTATTATGAGAAGTGTGCAAAGAAAAAATGCAAATTTTAAATTTTCTCGTGTGTCAAAAGAAAGTGGGTGTCCCAACAAAAAAAGGTGTGGACATTTAGAATTAACTCACTTGACTCTGTTGTTAGCAGCCCACAAATTTCAGAAACCATAACCCCCCAAAAAAAGAGAACAATAAACGGAACACAGTTGAAGATCTAAAAAACCCAAAATATGATGCAGTGGAACACCAGATCCAACCCAGCTTATACTAGCCAGTACAACATAAACTCACAACTACGACTAATCACATGAAACTAGAAAGAAACAAGAACTTCCAGTCGCTCCAACACACACACACACACACACACACACACACACACACACACACACACAAAGAACACACAAACAGAGCCTTACTCGATACAGAAGTGCACAATCCAAAACTCCTAATTACAAAAACAAAAATACATATCTACAAGCATGTATACATGTGCATATATGCGCGAGCGAAACCCCAGATTTGGGTCAATCAACAAAAGAAGAATACAAGAAATGGAAAAGCAGCGAACCTTGCTTGGATTTCTTAAAACCGCCATTGGCTTTGAAGCCAGCTTCAGGCCTAGCTCTCTTGCGAGCATCCATAGCAGCTTAATACAGAGATCGAGATCCGAACAGCGAATCAACACACCACTCAAAAAAACAAAAGATTTGAGGAGTACGCGAGAGAAGAAGAGAGATTGAAACGACAAGAGAACAATCAAAAACACATAATAAGAATAACAATAAGTAGAGTGAAATCGAAGCCCTACTGTGCAGAACCGGGAAAAAAAACCTAGATAGAGGCAAAAACCCTAGTAGGGTTTTGCGTACTGCGACCTCGGGGGAACAGAAAGGAGAGAGAGAATGAGATCGCGTCCGTATAAATATCTTTTTCTTTGCGGACATATACAGAAGTTAGAAGATTTAGAAATTAGGATTTAAATTTAGTTAATTGTTTGAAATGGATTCCGTGACGAGTCATTATTCCGTGGTCTCGAAGTACACACGGTAGTTCAGGTGGTATTTTTATTTAATATAATAATAATAATAAATTTTATTATAAAAAATAATAACTCAATTTTTGAATAATTAAGAAAATAAAAAATAATTTATATTATATAATAATATAAATTATAATTATTTTTTATTACAAATATTATATAATATCACTTATGTAGCAATATGAAAGTACCTAACAATTTTCCCTCCAGGACAAGCTACGTGGAACTTGCGGAAGGCTTGGCTGCTGACGTCATAAAAAAGGCCTGTTTGCAATTACCCAAAACTAGCCGTGAATGTGCATTATGCTTGCTTCAATTAATTTTTTAATACAATTGCTAGGTTTTTTAAATTGTACAAGATTTTATCAAAAAAATAAAAATATTTATTAAGCTATATAATTATGTTTAATCCTATTCAAATAACAAGTAAATAAACAAATACATTCCTATTCAGATTTTTTCCATGCGAACTTTGCTAGCTTTAAATTTAAAATTTTCTCATTCCAACTATTTTTAATATTTTAATTCATCGCAATATTTCAATAAATACAATGATAAATTACATTTACACTTTTTATATATAAAAGTAATAACACTAATACTTTTTTTACTTTTTAAAATTTTTTTTACTATCTAAAATACCATTGCTCATTTACTTTATTAGTTTATGTAATATTTTGATCCGTCCACCAATTGCTATTAGCTAGACAAACAAAAAAAAAAGACAACAAGGATATTCTGAAATGTGATCTCTCAAATGATTTGTTAGGCACGAAAAACAATAGTGAGTTAAAATAACAAAACTACCCAAGGGTATTCAAATTCTAGATTTTCTTCATTTTTCCTCAACAACTAAGCCAGAGAAGTTAGAATGCCAAAGTTGGAATGCCCTAAATTCCCCTTCATTAAACTTCAAGAAGCAACACAGAGTATCGGGTCTCGGTCTTGTACCGAAAAATATTTTGACTTGGCAGGCTCATTGAAAAATTTCGACCATTCATTCCGACCCACTTATTGGGCATCACTAGAGGAACAATCTCGGTGTCAGTGTAACATCCTGACCCTTTTAATAGCAACGATATTGTCTGTTTGAGCAAAATTCTCACGGTTTTGTTCTTCTCAGGAGGTCACCCATCCTTGCATTACTCTAACATGAGCACGCTTAACTAAGTTCTGCTAAGATTTCTATCACCTCAAAAAATGCCTCGTTGCTATGTAAGGGTCTAAAGTATTTCCTTTATAACCTAGGAAGTTTCTCTTTCTTTTCGATGTGAGATATCAAGTTATCACAATCTATCCCCCTTAGGGCTGCACATCCACGTGCCATAGCTTGCCAGCTTTGATAGCATACCAGTCATTATCGACCTGCATACACTTGAAGGTGGTAGGCTACTGCACGAGAACGTACAGCCTTAAAAAGGTGGATTATGATATCCCGGTATTTCACATCGAAAAAAGAGAAGGAATTCTTGGGTTGTAAAGAAAAAATCTTGGATCCTTACATAAAAACAAAACATTTTTTCAGATAGTAGAGACCTTAGCACAACTCAGTTAAGCGTACTTACGCTGGAGTAATACAATGATATATGACCTCATAGGAAAAATAAAACCGTAAAGGTTTTACTCAAAAAGGACAATCTTGTTACCATGAGAAGGGTCGGGTGTTTCAAATGGTACTGTCTCGTGTGTCATGTGGGTGGGCTACTGAGTGAGCAGGTCAATAAGGACTGGTAGGCTACCAGAGCTGGCATGGTACTGTACAAGGACATACAGCTATAAGGGGGTGGATTGTGATATCCTGGTATCCTACATCGAAAAAGAGAGAGGGAGTTTTTAGGATATAAAAGAAAAACCTTGGACCCGTACATAAAAACGAGACATTTTTCTAGGTGGTAGAGATCCTAGTAGAACTCAGTTAAGCATGCTCACGCTGGAGTAATGCAAGGATAAATGACCTCTTGAAAAAAATAAAATCGTGAGGACTTTGCTCAAAGTGAACATTATTATTGTCATGAGAATGGTCGGGATATTACAGTCGGGCCCGAATAATGCGGCCCGCAACAACACTGTGTAGGCCCTAGACGTGTCCTCATGTCCCTCGAACGGTGAGTTCGAAACTGGCGAGATGTCGAAGAGCAAAAAATTGGAGCTGGATCGACTGGGAATGAAGCGATCGCTATAGATGGTGCGGGACTACATGGGGTGGTAACCCATTCCTACCATTCAGTCGATGCGATGAGACGGGATTATGAGTTCTAGAGAAAAGTTTGTTCGTGACATTGTCAGAGGAAGATTGAGCTCCGAAGAAGTAGATGAAGATGAAGCTTTGAGTGCTTAATTGGTTGTCCATTCTATTCTCTTACATTACCCCCCAGCATGTGGGTCCACGTGGTGGAACTTGGGTTCTCACAGACGATGCCAATTGAAGGGACCACCCATATGCTGGATCCCGCATCAAGATATTGTCCGATTTTTGCCACTTGGGCATACACGCTTTTGTTCTTCTTTTTAGAAAAAGGCCTCTTGGTGGGTTGGGGGTGTAGCACACCTTATAAGGTGAGTTGAGAGCTTCTAGTCGGGTAATGTGGGATTCTATTCATTTACATTACTCTCCAGCGTGTGGGTCAAGGTGATGGAACTAGGGTTCCCACATACGGTGCCAATTGAAGGGACTACCTATTTGTCGGATCCTGCACCAAGATATTGTCCAATTTTCGCCACTTAAGCACACACGGTTTTGTTCTTCCTCTTAGAAAAATGCCTCTTGGTGGGTTGAGAGTGTAGCACACCTTATAAGGTGAGTTGAGAGTCCCTAGCCGGGTAATGTAAAATTCTATCATCTTACATTATCCCCTAGCGTGTGGGTCCACATGGTGGAACTAGGGTTCCCACATACAACGCCAATTGAAGGGACCACCCCTCTGTCGGATCCCGCACCAATATATTGTTCGATTTTTGCCACTTGGGCACAGGATTTTGTTATTCCTCTTAGGAAAATACCTCTTGGTGAGTTAAGAGTGTAGCACACCTTATAAGGTGAGTTGAGAGCCCCTAGCTAGGCAATGTGGAATTTTTTTCCCTTACATTACCCCCCAGCGTGTGGGTCCACGTGGTGAAATTAGGGTTCCCACAGACGGCGCTAATTGAAGAGACCACCCCTCTGTAGGATCCTGCACCAAGATTTTGTCTGATTTTTGCCACTTGGGGACATGGTTTTGTTCTTCCTCTTAGAAAAAGGCTTCTTGGTGCGTTGATGGTGTAGCACATCTTATAAGGTGAGTTAAGAGCTCCTAACCGGGCAATGTGAGATTCTATCTCCTTACACAACTTGTTCTTGGCTTCTGTTCCAAACCTATTCTTGGTTTCGTTTGCTTTCCTACTCCACTTTTGGTTGAGTAAGAAACCTCGTATACTAAATTAACATTTCAGGGGTGTTTTGGACATTTCACTTAAGGGTATAAACATCTTTAATACCCTTGTTGTCATTTTTCGTTTGTCCAGCTACCAGCAACTAACAAATAGACTAAAGTGTTATATAAAATAATAAAGTAAAATAGTGTAGTGACATTTCAGAGAGAAAATATGGTGTTAGTGTTATTATTCTTAAATACAAGGGGTGTAGATATAATTTATCCTAAATACAATTAGACATGAACAAAGAACCAAAACATCACATCAAAAAATCAAAAAATGACGAAGAATCAAGTTCGCAAAAGAAACTTACAAAACCCAAGAAATTGATAAAAATATAAAAAAAAAATCCTTGAACAGCTCTAAGCACATTCAAAATCCGGGTTATAGCAATTTGCTGTAGCAACTTCTTTTGGTTTTTTTTTTTCCCTTAACTTTAACTCTAATAATTGTCTGTCTGTTTTTAATGTTAAGAAGCCATTACTCCACATATTCAATTAAATAAAAAAAAAAGTAAAGAAGAGTAAAAGTTACTCAAAGTAAACAAAATGATAAATGACGGTTAGGTATTTACTATCTACATTTTCTCTCTGCGATAAAAAAAACTCTATACCTTCCTTTTTGGTTACACAAATACTAAAAGAGCGAATGACTTGGACAAATAATATGTTAAAAGTCAACCGTGCCAATCAAATTAGTTTTAAACCATAAAAAATTTCTGTTGATTATCCATGTTATATTAGGAATTAGAATCATTTGAACTTTGAAAACACCGAAAGGAATTGATTTAATTGCATGACAATTTGTGAATTTGGATTATCGAAAATATGACTTTTTGTTCCAATCATTTTTTTGTGGTAATTTTTGAACTTTGGTAATTTCAGCAATGCTATGACTTTAGGAATTTTCAAAAAGAAACTTAGAACATAATATTTTTTTGAAAACTTTTGTTATATTGCATTAACAATTTCTAAAAAAAACTAGGAACATTTTTATTTGAAAATCGATTCAAATTTAAAATTTAAAATTTTAGGTTGTCGTAATTAATTTAGTTGATTAATTAATTCTAATTAAGTAAAATTAAAATTTGGACCAATTACAGGATGCTATCTTAATGGTTTTTAAAAAAAAAGCTAAAAATCTTAAAAAAAAGGGTTGGAATTTTAAAACACAGAGATGAGAACGTTTTGCTATGATATATTAAATAAAAATGTAGATATTATTGTAAAAATAAACGTATAATCACATATAATTTAGCAGTTCGAAAGTATTTATTATAAATATTATAGTTGAAATAGTATAGGTTTAGCATTTGCCTTTTTCAATAAAAAGATATGTATTGCATCGTTTGACGATATGCGAAATTTTGTAAGAAAAAAAAAATTACAAAAATATACATACGTGATTTCCAAGACAAATGATTAGAAAAAATAAGTTATTTTTACATATTTAAATTTATATTTTAAGTTTAATATTTTATTTACTTTTTGCTCAATTTTATTATTACTATAACTAACACACGCATATATATATATATATGTCATTTTTCAAGTTGCTAACTCACGCTTAATTATTTTAAATATTTTCACAAATTCTTGAAATTCTCCCCCTTCTCAAACTACAATTCCATATATTGTATTTGACTTTTCTTATCTTTTACTTCTAATTTAGAGTTTGTTTAGTAATGGATTTTAAATTGAATTTTTTTGCTTAAAATTATTTAAAATTAAAAAGATAAAAAAATTATTTTATTAAAATATAGCTAATTTTTAAGTCAAAGAATTAAAATAGTTTTAAGCAAAAGAAAAAAAATTGTACTTAAAGTTGTTATAATTTTTTAAAATTTATTTTTAGTAATTTTATGTTCAATATAGATCTTATTTGATAAATTTTGATGAGTAAATTCTAATAATATAATTTTTATAAAAAACTGTGTATAATAAAAATTATAATATTTTTAAAAAATATAAAAAAATAATATTTTTAAAAAAGTATAAAAAAATTATGTAAAAAACAAAAATGTTAAAAAAATTTGAGTTAGAAAAATAATTTTTTTTGACTTTTTAAATTTTTAAACAAAAAGTCAAAAAATGCTTTAAACCTGTTGCTAAACAAGAGCTTAATTTTCTCTTACAATAAATAAAAAGTTGCGCATTTAAACAACACTACATTTGTGAAATCGATCCAACTTTTTAAAAATGCTGTAAATAATCTCTTCTTTCTCTTTTTCATAATCCAAATTTCAAATATTATATTTATAGCGATTCTAATTGACCGTAGGCTTAATAATATGAGTTTAAGTATATTAAATCACATTAGTAAAAGTTTTATTTAAATAATTATGTTAGTGATCAACTTAATTGTGATGCCCCATTTTATATCAATGAAAATTAAAAAATTAATCTTTTCTAAAAAAACAAATTTAAAAATCTAATATTTGACATTTCTAAAAAAATTCATTATTTTTATATTTTTTTAATAAAAAAACTGTACACATCCCAACCACTATACATTAAAATCAAAAAAAATATTTTAAATATTTCATCAAAAAGCATAAACAAAAAAAAAACCTACCATAAATAATTTATTCTAAATAATTTAACTTTTTTTTCTTTTTATATTAAAAAAAAAATTAAATTTCTTAAATGCTAAACTTTTTAAACATCACAAACAAACTCAAATTGCCCAAAGAGAGGCATCAAAGACAGTTAAACTAAATACTAACAGATCCAAAGATAGAAGAAGTGTACATGGACGGCAATATATACCCAGCCCATCCCTAGTACTTTAGCTCTAGTACTATTGCCATATGATTTTAAATAAAACTCTAACTCTAAAAATTAACTATTGAAATAAAAATGTTCTCACACTATATTGCATATTACTTTTTTACTTAAAACAATATGAAACTTCACTCACAAAAGCCCATGCCATATCAAAACACTTTAATAGATAACTGAGAAGAAGAAGAAGAAGAAGAAGAAACGGCAGCAGCAGCTAATAGTATCAAGTAGAATCTGCAAATTCTGAAACATCCTAAAACTAATACAGACTAGTGGCATCTCTCAACCAACACAAGGAACTAAACTAACTACGACATAATTAGCCAATATCTCCTAAATGTCCTTTTTTTTTTGTCTACACAAGTTTAGAAGCCATGAAGGATTAATTTACATCTGTGCTCAAATAAGTATCATCTAAGCTTCCGCTTTCCCTTCCGAATGGCAGCAGAAGATCTTGCTACGGGATCATCGCTTTTGGGAGAGTCTTCCACAACTGATTGCTCCTGCAAAACTAGGCCGCGGTTTCGGGACAACTTTCTAATTGGAGTTGTGGGTCCTGTTGTTTGGGCTTCTTCTGGTGGTGTTTCTCCTTGAGAATCATTCGGTATGTTCTCTTGGTTCCTATGAGGCATCAGCTCTTCTCCAACCCCGACACATTCCATCATCAACTGCAGAGTCAATTAGAGACAAGTTTAGAAGGTTAATCTAAAACTATAACAAGAACAATATCAAGAATCAGCAGGAATAAGAAGAAAATTTTTATTGGCATCTTCTCTGAATATATTAGTATATTTAAGCCAGAGTTAACTCTATGCAATCTAAATTCCAAATAAGAAAATTGTGACCAAAAACTAGGAAATGTTGATTGAGCGGAAAATATTTGGGAAACCAAAAGACTCAATTATAAGGATATATAAACCCTATAACCTAGCAAAGTCATTATCAATAAATTCCTTAGCATTTCTCAACCAACATATGGCCATATGGGATTCATTCCCCTAAAGATTATAACACAGAAGTCTTCGGAAACTTGTCACATCAATCCTTTCCAATCCAAAGTTCCATGTTCTCTCCGAAGAACCTACGATGAAACTTGTCACATCAATCCTTGAGTTATTTGAAACCCATAAAAGTTCTCAAGTATAAACTTCTTTGTGAGCTCAATACAGGTTATATAGGGAAACAGGAAAATACATCAAAAAGGATAGATTGGTCTATCAACCGTCGAGATGGATCCTTTCACATTCAACAGTGTAATGTTAAGTAAGTATTTGTAAGGGATTTGGGAACAACCAAAAACCTACGTTAATTTGTTAGTAAAATAAGATGGAAAACAGTAATATCCCAAATCCCAATCTAGAATTTAACAGGGCTTGCTATTGCATATGTCATAGATAATCTGCTGCCCATTTAAGAATACAATGGTGGTGTTTGGCTAAGTTGATAAGGATAGTTTTTAGCTTTCTACTATTAATTTTAACAATAAGATATTGATCATTTCTAAACATCCACATTTTTTGGTACAAGCTACTTAACTTTTTATTCTCTAAATAATTAATTTCAACTACAAGCTAGTATATTTTCCAAACACTCAAAAGTACAACTGATACAAGCTACAATTTATAAATTTCAACAATACCAAACAATGCATATCATATGTATGATACACATTGTTTTGATGGATATCGAATCCCTCAAAAGGAGGGATATATCATACATATGTAACAATGCATCTCCTCACTACTAGTTTTGTAAGATTACTCATCTGAGATTTATATATTCTCTCACTGTTAGTCCAATTAATCAAACAGGATCCTAGGAAATCTATGACTAGAAAGGAACTGCATTGTTTTCTAATTTTTCTTCTCGTTATTCTTTATAATATCCATAGCCTTCATTTTACTTGAAACTGAATGCAGAGTGCTCACATTTAAAAAATAAAAATTGCTTATCCTTCATTCACTCGAAACATGAATGCAAAATGCTCCCATTAATAACATTGTTTTTATGAAAAATTACAAAAACCACTTGAGAAAAATGAATTAATGCTTAGATACCTTCCAATCCCTGAAGTCAAATCGGAAAACAAAGTGGCTGTAAGAAACCTCCCCAGAGGCAACTGCATTGGCAGCAGGAGCATTCCTTGGAGCTGACAAACCATAACAAGTTATATATTTTAGTTGAAAAGGACACAGAAACATCATGGACAAATAAAACTTAGATGTCAATTGTTTGCAGAGAATCTTACAGACTATATGCCAGTCTTTCTCATTCACTGTTATTTCAGCCCGCCCATCTTTGACTAGAAAGGATAGAGCAAATATATTTTCAATCGTCTGCGCAAAGGAGTGTCTGTTCAACACTAAACTTTCAAGCCTGACCCTTCTATTCTTTCTCAAAATATCAAACATAGTTGCCATATTTTTATCGGTGTCCGTTTTCTCTTCTGTGTCATTATCATCAAGCTGCAGAATGATAGAATGAAATCTATACAAGTGAACAGGACTACAGAACTAAATTAAAGAGAAAAGATTAACAGAAAAGACTATATATGGATCAAATGGCCATAATTTTAGAGTCAACACTACTGGCAACACAAGACCATCAAAAAGCTTTACACCAACAGAATGATGAACTTCCCAGCCTACAAGAGAGCCAAATAACCTCTAACCAAAATGTCAACTGATTATAAAAGCTACAAATATAAAAGGAGAGAATTTTTAAAAAGTTGTTTTCTAATTTACATTGTTGAGCATATAAATACTAAATTTAGCTCTCTCTAATAGCTTAAGCTTTTAAATGAGTTGGTAATCGGAAATTTAACACACATTTACCACAAAGCACCTCATCCATGATTCATGCAATCTCAACGTAGCAATTTAACACAACAAAGTCGAGTGTATTAGACACAACATAAGCAGTGGAAGCATTATCATTGTGTGGGAAGGGGGTAGATTCCTAGAAAAAGTTTGGTTTAAAAAACCTGTCAGTATCACTGATAGTACCACAATTATTCAAATTTTACAATTTATGATTCATTTCACGTTCGAGTCACGATTCATACACAAATCAATACAAATTCCAATTTATGAGTGACTCTATTTTGTGATAGAATCGTAATTAATCTTATGATTCACAAGTCGAATCACTATTTACAATTTATGTGATTGTGAAAATTATCATATTTAATAAATTTCAAACCCTATATTTACCACAATTTTTTGAAAATGTTTTAATGCAACTTAGGCTTTGATTGGCAACCTTGGCTTTTTCAAAAAGTCAAGGTTGCCCGTTTGACAAAAAAATTAAATTAAAATACAAATTCTAAGAATATTTTATTCAAACTCTCACTACTTTTAAAATATAATAATACCCCTTATACAGAATTTATTCACTACTACTACTAACTACATATAATTATTAATATCACATGTATAAAAAGATAAAATTGTCCACTTTGAACAAAAGGCAAAAAAGCCAGCTTTTTATCTAAACAACCAATTGCTTACCAAATAACCTATTTTGAACTCAATTTAACTGTTAAGCTAAAAATGCAAAAAAAACTAACTTTTAAACTAGTTGCCAATCGGCCCCTTAGTGTTTTTATTGTAAAAGTAAAAAATAAACATACTTAATTTATTGCTCATTTGGTAAGTAGAAAATTTAATAAGAACCAAGAAGAGCTGACAAATTTTTAAATCCTTTTGCTTATTTATTTTCTAGGTGAACAATATCAAAATACATGTTTATATGATGTTCAAAATGAAAATATCACTTCTTATAAATTATTTAATGTTATTTTCGTGAAACAAACATAATTTAAGATACTATGAGTTGAATTATTAAACTTCTTGCAATAGCTTTCCCAAATTTTCCATTATTAGCATTTAGCAAGCAAGACATGTTTTAATGTATTTTATACTATGAAGCGTTGATGCGAGCACAAGTACGATTGTGGTACAATTGTAAATTTATTTGTATTTTTAAAATATTACCTTACGCATATGCCAAATATAAAATTACTTGGAGTG
>JAOTRH010000002.1:11966217-11981734 GCA_034768845.1 Heliamphora exappendiculata
TATTTTTGTATTTAGTAATTTTTTATTTTTTAATTAAAAATTTTTAAACAATATTTTGTAATTAAACAAAAAACAAATAAAAAAATAAAAAACACTATTTTAAACAGTATTTCCGTCAGAAGTTAACGAAAGTTAACTATTTGGGTCTAAGTGTTACAAAAATAAAAATGTAGACGGTGCACGTGATATTTCAAAGAATAGAAGAAGTATCAGTGTTATTACCTTAAAATATTATTACCCTAAAATGCAGATGGTGTAAGTGTAATTTACCCTAAACATTATTAATACGAAAAAAATAAGCAAATTTATCAAAACGGAATGCTGGGCTGGGAGGCCTCCCCTCCCCCTTAATAAACTGTCATAATGACCAATATCAATAACTACATAAGGAAGCTTGATTATCCTCCTCGTATCAAAATGGGAAGCCAACTGCTCTGATTCTCGAATGACAAATTAAGCAAATATCAAAAGAGAAAATCGGAACACACAGGAAGTACTTATTTCTTTTTTTGCTTATCAGATGTTCGATGGAAAACACTAGGAAAATTGAAACGATACTATCGATGCCTCTAGCTAGCTTGCTTTAGGAATGTCCAGCTCTGCAAATACCGGGCTGTCAACTCCGACTCCCATTGCGTTGAGACCGTTATCGACATACACAACCGCGCCGGTGATTGCCGAGGCTAACGGTGATGCGAGGAAGGCAGCTGTGTCTCCCACTTCCTCTGTTCCATTTGTTTATCAGGCTCAATAGTCAAAAAAGAAAGATGTATGGAAACAAAAATGCTTGGTGCAGATTGTCATGCTCCTCTGACAAAGGGTTGGGCCTCACTGCTCTCACAAGGGGTGAGTCTCACCGTGTTGTCCACCCTTGTGAGAGGGGTGTGGTTAGATCTGTGAAACATGGTGCATGCAGCAAAACTCATACGATTTATATGAAAATGGCATCTGATTGTATTTTGGCGAAATATTTCGGGTTTAATTGTAAAATCATTGGCACAAGTACTCATTAAGTTGCTTCCATGGCTTTAGCAATTTGCCACAACCTATTTTCCTTGTACTCAAGTACGGGCATCCGCTATGAATGTATTAAGTGTTGGATTTATTTAATTCTCATGTTTATGAATGTATTAAGTGTTGGATTTAATGTATTAAGTGTTGGATTTATTTAATTCTCATGTTTATGAATGTATTAAGTGTTGGATTTATTTAATTCTCATGTTTAGAACAATACAATGAGACTAAATATTCATATTTCTTAATAATTTTTTTTATTTTCTAGTATAAATTGTGTTTACAAGATTATATAAAATATTTCATATATAATATGAGAGTTTATACTTAATTATATAGTAAACTCGAACTTCTAATATGCTTCATATGCGAATGTCCAAGTAAGAATACCGGAAACATTTTATACCCTGATCCAAATGTCGGTTGTCTAACATATGTACTTAATACGTTTACACGATTCCATTTAATACTAGGCCACAACAACAAAACAACCCTAGAATATAAAATATGTGCAAAAATATATACGCAAGTAGATGTGTGTATACATACTTATACATATATAGGTCGTGCTTTTTGCACTCCATTTTATATCCGCACTCCTTTGTCTTTATTCATGTGAATTTACAGCATTGCCCTTTCATTTGTTCGCTTTTTTTCACACATAAAAGGGCAATATTGTAAATTTACATGGATAAAAACAAGAAAGGAAGTGCAGATAGTTAAAAGGGGAGCAAAAATCAACCACCTAAATATGTCATGAGAAGTAACTCCATTGCAGAAAAAACATTCTAATGAAACTAAATGCAGCCAAAGTTGCACAGGAAATGGGCGACAACTTGCCTGCAGAGAGTTCTTTCTGCAATGGTGCATTTGCCATTGAGTAGTCGATCATCATATCGATAAAGCCAATAGCTTTTGCAGCACGACTTCTCAGTGGACCTGAGACATAATTTGAATATGTTAGCACAAAAATGCAAGAAGAGGATATGTATCCATTAAGATGTTAAACGTGTAATCCTTCCAACATAGAATGGTTCATTCCATTTTCTGAACCATTCCACTCACCAAGAAGACTAGATTGCCAACTACAAAAAAAGAAAAAAAGAAAAAAGAAAAAAAAGAACCAAACACAACAAAAGATGACAAAAGAAGCTTCAAACTATCACAAGCTACTTAAATTCATGGAATCCCAATGAAAGGTATAGCACCAGGGGCAGGTGGAGGTCAGCCTCTGGGCTCCAATTCCTTTTTTGAAGCAACCAGCGTTCAAGATATGAATGATTTGCTCACATGGAGTATGTAACAGAAAATTAATTTGCAGCAGTATCAAATGGGTCAACATTGTATCCAGGCTAGACCAGGTAGAAAACTTCCGCATCCAGACTGCTTGCCTTTTGTATAAAAGCTATGTTCGTTTGGCAACTTGATTTTAAGTCGATTTTTTTGACTTTAAGCCATTTTAAATCAAAAAGTCAAAAGTTCGTTTGGTTGAAAAATTAGTGATTTTTAAGTCACCAAAAAAGCCAAATAAGTCAGATGTAAAATTTCAATATTGCCCTTAAGCCTAAATGAGATTTTACCAAATAAAAAAGCCAAAAGATAAAATTGAAAATTGTTATAAAAAAAAGCCAAAAAGCCAATAGGATAAAAATTGAGGGTTAAAAAATGAGACTTTTTGACTTTTTGAGTTTTAAACCAAAAAGCCAAAATAATCAACTTTAAGCTGGTTTGCCAAACGAGGACTATAGTCTATGGTGGTTCTAACTTCTAATATCCTGAGGAGATGGAATTATTAGTCCTCTGTTACATTTATTGCGTCCAAACCCTTTCGTACGTTTAGTCTAGCCTTTTTTTATACACTTGTTTATGTATTTAGTGATTTTTTTTCAATAGTAGTTTAAATTATTATACTTTTTAGATTTTCCTTATCATGTCACGAGAAACTAAAAAAATAAAAATTTTGACCAAAAAATAAAAACCTTCAAGTAAGACGAAAAACAGCCACTTAATAGATTTTTTTAATTTTTTTTTTATCTTTAGTGAATTTTTTTAAACTTTAGTCCAAAAGAGCATGGTCCTGATTGGTATCATTTTCTTTTCTTTTTTATTTTCTAGATCTTGACGAAAAAAACACTAAAATACTCAATTGACAAACTGTTTCCGATAGTTATTTTTGGAAAATATTTCTAAAAACAAGCAATTTTAAAAAGTATCCAAATGATTTTTATGACTTTTCAAAAACTATTTTCACACAAAAATCAGAGCGGCATGAAAAATGAAATGTGGTTCCAAACTTTTCATTGCTTGTTTCTGAAAACACAAAAGTTGGTATAAAACAAAACAAAAAACAAAACAATTCCAAACATTTCCCATACTATTTAGATCACGAGGAACCGGAAAAGTTAAAAATCTGAACCAATTTTTAAAAAAAAAAATCCTCAGAAAAAGGCAAAAAAAAGCTCCCCAAAAAAAAAGACAAGCCTTTTTTAGACCAAACATAAGAATAATTTCTTTGTATAAACTACCTGAAGCTTAGCCAAAAAAATAAAACAAATAGTCCAAAGACTCCAAACCCCAAGCTAAGAGCTAACTGACTTTTGAAGGATTGTATTTTAAGTGCAGCTGATCGCCAGTTGCTGCCTATCAGGTCCACCCAATCACACTATATCTTGCAGTGGTTCACTTACCGTGAGTCCAGAGTAACTCTCAAAGCATTTTTTAAGAGGGTTTCGTGAACTGCAAGATGATTGTATGACCTATTGGGGATATGAAGCAGATATGGTCACCATTCCAAATAAGTCTGCTTTTCACACTAGATCATCTAGTTGAAAGTGTTGAAACATTTGAAATTGAGTCACGCCATCAGTATGAGCGGGGACATTCAAGCTTCGAGAAAGAGTCCATTAACAACAAAATGGTAGCAATCAAATCCTCAATCAATGCAGAAATTATTAGCGTTAAACCAACAGTAATACCTGCAGATATTGTGTTGACTCTGATTTTGTGCCTTCTTCCAGCTTCAAAAGCTAGCACCTTAATTGGGCACAGCAAACAAAAAAACCATGAAAAAACGAAGGATGCAAAATTTGGTTGGTGTAGAGATCTAGGGGAAAAAGAGAGGAGAAAAATTACTTTTGTATCACTCTCGAGAGCAGCCTTAGCTGAGCTCATGCCACCACCATACCTGCATGTAAAAACATTTCAATAGACAGAAATTGTTCCTTTGGTAAGTGTCAGATGGACTCGTGACACAATTCAGTAAAAAAGACAACATGGAAATGTACCCTGGAATGATCCTTTCAGAAGCAATGTAAGTTAGAGAAATTGTAGCACCACCTGTAGTCATAACCAAGGTCGACTTCACCATGATTTTAACACAAGGAAGAAAAAGGGAGAAAAATCAAATTATAAGAGAAATGTGCCTGGATTCATTATTGGAATGAAATGCTTGAGTAAAGACACAAAGGAATAACTTGACGCAGAGATGGCTGCAAGATATCCATTTCTTGATGTCTCCAAGAGAGGTTTGCTAACCTGCCCAGAGATTGTCAGCATTTAAAGACCATGAAGATGGTGAAATATAATAACCCAAAGAAAACAATGAAATGAGAGAGAGAGAGAGAGAGAGAGTTAATAATAATAACAGTAGTAAGAATAAGAACAAGAAGAAAACTAAGAAAATAATAAAAACAATATTCCACCTCCGGTCCATTGGCAAGCGAGTGTACAAGGATGTCAATGCTTCCAAAGTCCTTCTTAACGGACTCAGCCACTTCCTGCATAGATATTTCATTAATCAATAGCTGAGTAGTACCTTCATTTAACTATCTCCCCAGCTTAGTCACTTGTTGTATTTCAAAATCTTCGGTGAATTTAGGGTAGAAGAGGATTCTAGGTTACCATTCTAAAAGGTAAAAACAGGTTTAGGCTTCCTGTATGAGTTTGTTGTTTTCAGAAGTTGTGTGCAACGAGATTTCTGGAATTAGCCACAGTAATTCTATGGGAAAAAGCTATTTTATAGTATTATTGTGCGGATGTAGTGGCCAAAGGGTAAAAGAAAAAGTTTGATGATTTGGGCATGATAGACTAGGTTTTGGAACTGAAAAGATGGTCATTCTATGGCTTTAAATTACCAAACTACCTACTACCAAATCTAATGAAAATGCACTAAATCTGTCCAGCAACATATTGAAATAAAATAAAACAAATAAAACCCAAAATTAGTCCCAAACTTCATTCCATGATGCCCTAACCATGATCTATGCAAAATTCCAGATTAGCTCAGCATTACAGTGATGATAGAAGACAAAATTGCAACTGTTCTGAAATATAGATCATACATGCTCTTTAATGTGGCTCAATGGTTATGTCAGAAGGAACTTAATTTTAAAGAGAACCCAAAAGTATTGACCAGAAACACCATTGATCGGGGAACAAACTCTGATCAGTGATCGTGGTTGTTTATTTTTTTAATGCAATAAATGGTTTAATTGAACAGCATGATGTCAAGAGAAATGGTACCTTAACAGTCCAATTTGAGGACCCTGAATACCGTTTGTTAGCTTTTACCTGCACCAAACAATATCAGAACAGTTTCACCAAGGATGTGTTTTATTTTTAAAATGTTCATTTCAAGAAATACGTGAATATTTTAAAATTACATCTTCAGGAACATCCTCAGGACTGTCATAAACTGCATCCAATGGATACACTTTTGTGATCTCCATTAAAGAATCATCTGGCAACCTGAAACATCAAATTCCTCCTAGTAGAGACAGGTTCATAGACATGGATCAATCTAAGAATATCTGAGAAACACAAAATTCAATCTTACTTGCGCGATTCATCAAATTTCCCACGTCGAAGACTGGTTTCGAAAATGTTCAGTGCCTACAATGACATGTTTGTTAGGAGCCAAGTAAAATATTGCGTGCTTCACAGTTTTGCAACCACACTAGCCTTGAAATCATTAGATCAATCTACATACAGGCACCCATGTCCCAACAAGAATTTCAGCACCTGCAGCAGCAAGAGATTTGGCTATTGCCCAGCCATATCCATTATCATCAGCTACACCAGCAATAAATGCTCTCTTACCTGCCAACAGTTCTTCTAAAGTTAATAAAGCCTGTAGCGCTGTTGAAACAGTAACATGAATATCAAATGGCTGATGGATGTGCTTCAATTATACATTATAACTATGTAAAGATTTGATTTTACTTGTATTAGAGGAGAAAGGTGAACATTGCAGTATTAGTAAGGATTTCATAAAGAATTAAAGTATCCTTTTGTAATGGATAGCATCACTTCATAAGTTTCTGGCTTTGATTCTAAACTTCTAGCTTGTCCTCCTAATCTATTCTTCAATAAGAAGAGCTAAATAAGGAAATTACGACAGTTCTTCTGAAAAGGAAAAACAGAATAGGTTAAAACCACTTCTTCTTTAGGCCCCCCCAAAAACACAAAAAATAAGTATAGGTGAAAACCAACCACAATAACTCAAGCAAATAACTTGAAAACTGGAAAATTGAATTACAACAGAAGTTAGTGGAAGGAATAAAAAAGAAAAATGGAAAGATAGCCAACCTCTCAAATCGATTGGCAAGCCAGACGCAGGCTTGCCGTTAGTTGCTTCAGACAATGCTTTTGTAACAACTTTTTGTAATTTTACAGGAGGGAGCTGGATGCTCTGAAAAAATGGTTGTGTTGATGAGACGTGATAACAGCTAGTAAGACTTGTCCAAGACATTCTTTTAATTTCAGATCTGAAGATTGCAATGCCTGGCTTAGAAACTTGGCAAGATGAATAGTTGCAAGGCTTGATAGTTGATAAGCGCATGGCAGGAGTCGCACTTGTAGCCATTTTCAAATAAGTTGACTCACGGAGATAAAAGGCAGAGATCTGCGGAGGTTGCAACAGCAAGCACTTTAAAGAACTTGTAAATGAAAAAAAAGAGCAATTAAGATTAGAACAAAGATTATATTGAGAAGGCAAAATAATCAACAGAATAAAACTTTAATAGTGCTAAACAGACTTCACATCACCTACAAAGTACATAGCATATTTTATATGTCAACTCTAAAGTCTTCCAAATGTAAATTAGTCCAAAATGAAAGTGAAACTGTCTATCATCTACCTCCCCATGTAAGCAAGGTTTCATTTTTGGGCTAGGGAAGTGGAAATACAAGGGATGCAATCTCACATTTGTCTCCTGACAACTGTCTGCTGACAACTGAGACATGAAGGTGGTGGCGATGCACCCTCAAGCGGTAAAGATAAATACCCCCACTATGAGCACCAGTATTACCTAGCACAATCATATTCTCTGGATGACCTTACAAGGAAAGTCTGCTATTAAGGCCATGGGATCAGAGTTACAGATGGGGATTCCAATTTCAGCTGTTACATATTGCATCGGCTGATACGTAATGAAATTTTGGACCTCCAATACTAATACATCAATGTATCAACCGATATTGTTCAATATCGGCCAATGCACGGCCATATCACCAACACTTGCATATATTTTGATCCCGCAATTTGGAACCTTGATTGCAGCAGTGATTGCAGCAAGACTCTGATCATGGAGATCTAAAACAACTGCAAGAGCATCTCTCCAATGTCAATATGTAAAGGCCAGCAGTTTTGGCTACCGGAACCAAAAGCACAAATCCTTCGACTTCAGAATTTATGGCACCAAAATTTCATCAGTTGGAGGCCAACCAAAGGAGAGGTCTCTCTCACTATTACTAGAACTGTCTTCTCAATGCAAACACTAGAACACGCAACCAGATATAATTTCAGACCAAAAAATCAAACAAACAATTTATTGAGCAGAAACAAACTTTAACATGCAGAGTAGTATATTTTGTCATCTCTCCCTCTTTAGTACCCAAAGATGTAAAACAACATCACCCCGGTCATAAATCTGCCCCATGACATCAAACAGGCTTGTGACTAATAAATCTAATCTGACTTCAAGGCTAATAAGCCATTTACTAGCATATGCATATTTTACATAGAAGAAGATACAACCTGCTACACAGTATCAGAATGTACAAGAAAAATTTACTGCACAAATAAAAGCATTCTTGAAAAAAAAAATGCAAATCTAAAGACGTAAGATTTTAGTTTAAAGCGGCATTAATGTGCAAAAATGAAATATTTTCATAAACAGAAATAGAATTAATATGCATAGAACCTTTCTGTATACCTATGTGTATAACATAAATTATTTGTCTGAAAAACAAAAAAGCCCATAGGAAAAAATATCCGACGTAAAACACATTTTACTGCAAAACAAACAAGTACTTATATTGAAGCCCCAGCAAATCTATGAGCAAATAAACTATAAAGCTCGTTTGGTTTGAGATTTAAGTCAGCTTATTACATTTTAGTTTAAAGCCTCAAAAAAGCCAATGGTTAAAAAACCCTACTTGTTTGGCAAAACAGACTTATTGCCTTGTTGTGTGTGCTTATTTAGTTTTTAGCCTTTTAGTCCTTTTGCTTTTAAATTTTAAAAGTGTCGTAACTTTTATTATACTGTTAACCAGAATAACAAATTCGATCTCCTTCGAAAGGAAATTCTCTTCGAATATCAAGCGACTGCGTGCGGATTCAATACCTTATTTCAGGATTTCACCAGAAAAAAGCTACAGACGATGGAATCAAAGTAATAAAATCAAAATTTTATTAATTTCGACGGATATAGATACTACAATCTACTCCTATATTGAACTGGAAAGAGAAATTACAAGGAAAACAAAAGATAAAAAGAAAATATAGGTGGTTTGCCAAGTTGTGTGTTGTGTCCCCTACAATGTGTGCATGCCTATTATTTATAAAAACTAAAGAAGTTTTCATGAATAACTTCCCATAACTGCTTTTAATTTTTCCTCAATATTCTAACGATGCCAAATATCCCAACAACTACTAATATAACCACCAACTTCTTTGTATAATACTAAGTGTATTTCATGAGTGTAACTTCTTCTAACCGCTGCATTCTCTTTAATTGCCACTTGTCATCACCAAGAATAATTCATGTGGGTATTTAAAATATATAATTATTTTTTTATCAAGCCTTTATAAATATGGTAGGCTATTAAATAAAAAATAATATCCTCGATAAAAAAAATATTAATTATGGTGTAAACATATGCGCATTTGTTTTTTTATATTTTTAAAATTTACTTGTGAAGATCTATTAAATAAGATCCATATTGAATATAAAATTAAGTGAAAATAAAAATAAAATAAAAACTCATAACTTTCATTTGCCTTAAAACGACTTAAACCCACTTTAACATAGCTTATTAACTTATTGCTAATTTGGACTTTAAGCCAAATAAGCTTTTTAGTCTTTAAACCACTTCAAAATTATAATAAACAAACTTCTCGTTTGTTTGGGTTAAAGCTACTTAAAAGCAAAAAACCGACATTAATCTGAGTTACCAAACGAGTCCTAATTCCATTTCCCCTGCCAAGAATACACAAGGGGGAAAAAGTTAAAAAAAAAAAAACATATACTCCAATATGCCATAATATCAACAATGCAGGTACATTTACTCGACCCAGGAAATACAGATACAATTTCTCTCTGCTGGTAAATTACCGAAGAAGAAGAAGATCAATTATATTAACACAGAGTTGTCTCTGTAATCTTCCAAAATCTCAAAATATTAGCAAAAACTAAATCATAATTGATTCAATAGCACAAAACAAGTTTCGAAAGAATCAAAAACTATAAGCTGATCTTAAGTCAAGATGTATAAAATCTGAAGCACACCTTTATAGTTCCAGAAAATGGGAGCGATTGAGAATCGAGATTGAACGGCTTTTCTCGTGATTATCTGAGAGTTTTTCCAATACGCGAACAATATATATGTATAAGGTTTGATTTCGATGAAACCAAAGCTTGATCTCTTTGGTAGTTCGTAACAGTTGAGGGGCCTCGTTAATGCCGAAGCAGATAACTGGTGGGAAAAGCAATGTTTTCCTAAATTGGAGCCCCGGGTTTGCAAATTGGGCCTTTTCTGGGCCTCCACTACAGGAATTTAAAACTGCACCAAAAGCCTAGCTAGTTGGAATTGGGCTTTGTCAGGTGCTGTTTGGGCCCATTGGTTTCGTTTATGTTTTGGATCACTGGCCACCATTTGGTGCCCCATAATGCCTCAAGTAGGTGCCTCTGTCAAAATTTTGAATACTGTCTCAGACAATATATTGATTTTTTTATTGATATGGTAAGTATTAGTACCGGTGAAATACTGAATATCATTTTAAATTTATCACTATAAAATATTATATGTATATTTTTAGATAATATTATTTAATAATAAATAATTTAGTATAGCGTAATTATTTATTTAAAATAATATTCAATTAATTAGTCTAATTTAAATTTTGATCTCATTGTTTATAGTGAAATAGCTAATTTAAAAGTGATAAAATTTAATATATAAATTTTTTAATAATAATTTAACATTAATTAGTTGTAGAACTCTCTATTTATACTAATATTTAATGTTTGAATTGAATTATAAAAATAAAAAACAAAAATAGAAACAAAAAAATAAGTAAAAAATGACTTTAATAATTCTTGGCCGATACGCATCCGGTATTACCCGGTATAGGCTGGTATAAATCGGTATTTTGACCGGTACGAAATTAAATAATTAGTATACCGATTTTGTTCCAAACCGATATGTACCGACTGGTATGGATCAATACGGTACGATATTGACAATTATGGCCTAAGTGCGGCCGTGTCTTGAGCCTCGACTTGTGGATTTTACTTTTATTTGGTAACTGGGCCCGTTTGGTAACAATTACAGTTTTTTATTTTTCGTTTACGAAAAATAAAAAACATGTGTTTTATTTATGTTTATAAAAAAATAAAAACAAAAACATGTTTAGTAACATAAATGTTTGAAAAGTGGTAGTTTGAGGTTACGGATGAATCCAATCAAAATTTGTTTACAAAACAAGAGAAAACATATATTTTTTTTCTTTAAATTTTGTAAATTTTGTAAACTATTTACAGTTTTTAAAAACAAAAATAATTACCAAACATGTTTTCGTTGACAGTTTACAAAAAATTTAAAAATAAAAACAAAAAATAGAAAACATAAATATTACCAAACGGAAATTTTAAGTCAATTTTTTTTGTTTTAATTCATTAGTAGTGTTTGGTATTATTAAAAATAGTAACTTATTAATTGTATTTTGTAGTAAAAATTGTGAGTAATTGGTAAAAATTGTAACTTATAGCTGAAATTAAAAAAAATAGTTATAAATTATAGCAAAAGTTCTAAATATTTAAAAAAATTTATAACTTATAACTAAAATTAATAGGATAAAACTCAAAGTTACTAGCAGTTAACTTTGTCAAACACCCCCATTTTGAGTTAAATTAGTAAAAATTTGTTTGTTAAAAGCAGAGAACAGGTGTTTTCCTAAATTTGTGCCTCGAGTTCGCATGTTGGGCCTTTACTAGGCCTACGCAACAGGAATTTAAAATTGCACCAAAAGCCAAGAAGTTAGAATTGAGCTTTGTGAGGTGCTGTTTGGGTCCATTGATTTAGTTTATGTTTGGGAAAAGTTAGTGCTAGGGGTGCGCAAATAACTCATTAATTTGCTCTAACCCAACAACCCAACTCAATCCGCGTAGAATGTACGAGCGAGTAAATTAGGTTGGTTGGTTGGTTAAATAAAAAATAAGAAGAGTGAGTCGGTTGTTGATTTATATTTTTTCAACTCGTTATTTGGGTTGAGTTAGGGTGGGTGGAGAGAAAATTTTCAAGTAACTCATCTTTGACGGATAATCATTTTTTTAGCCAATTGCCAATTTACTGATCATCAAAATCAGCGGGTTATGTGATATTTTTGGCAGTTTCAACTCACACTTTAAGCGATTTAGCAAGTTAAAAAATTATAAAATTTTAATATTATTCTTAAAATTGATTTTTAAAAAATAAAAAAATTTATTGCAATTTCTTTTTAAAAAAATCATATTTAACATGTCAAACAAAAAACTAACTACAATTAACTATAGTAATTCAATAATAATAACAATAACATAATTAAATATATCTAATAATAATATTTATGTTATATGCTTAATAAAAAAATATTCACATTATATAAAATAGTAAATAAAATTATAAATATTTTAATTTGTTTCTTATGAATTATGAGAAATTTATATAAATGTAAATATGCATGAGGTTGAGATTTGTTGCATTGAGGAACACAATAACTGATATATACTTTAGGCAGGTTGGGTTGAGTTAATGGTAGGTCTAAAAAAAATAATCCGCAACTAATTCACCCTACTTATTTTTTGACTTAACCCACTCACTGACATAACCCGCATGAATTTAATTGGATTAGATTGACGGGTTATTTACACACTTTAAAACAACCTAATTAGATTTGCTCTAATTTTTAGTAACCACAAGCATTGATTCAAATATTTTACGTTTAACCTTACATCAACCACCATCACCATCACCATTTTGATCATCCAACGTGTAGAAGGCTAGGTGCTTTGGAATCTATATTGATTTTGGTTCTAGAATTCTTTCTTTGTAGCTAGATGGGTGTGTTCAAGTGTGACATTGTCTGTGAATTCAATGTTCATACTTTATCTATTGGATCGGTGTATGTGTTGCCAAAAAATTCAAAAGAAATATGACTTTTAAGGTTTTTAAGCGCTATAAATTCATTAGTGCAGTCAAAATTTTCAAATCCTGCACCTTTAATGAGATTAGACACATTTGACATAAATCAAGATTGATCAAGAGTGATCAAATGAAATCTCGCGTGATGAAAAATAATTGGGTACAATCTAGTTCAATCAGTAGTGAAAAACTAACTATTAGTGAGTGCATATGGGATTCTAGGTGTAGGGTAGAATTAAATCACATAGTGTTTTTTTGATTTGACATATGATTCACAACTTATTCAACTCGACGAATAGATGGAGTCAAAACGGGTACCTCAGCGAATAGATATTGGACATCTCGATGTAGAGGTGTGGGCCATAGTGGTTCACATGTAGCGGATCAACGACAATGGTAAAATCAACATCAACACCAGTTATTCTTAGAGAGTTGTACAAAATTCAAACCAATATAGAGATTGTTGGCAGCATGTCTTATATTATGTGGGTTCTGTATATTTATATTTGGATCTATATGTACTTAGGTTGGGGTAGAGTTATAAGCCCACTAGGAATTCAATGTGATATAGGGCTTATAATTACATAGGGGTAGGTTTTTAAAATTTGTCTATAAATATGAACCTTCTAATTTTAGTAGGTATGCGAAGAGTTGAATCAAACGGGTATAGATGTAAGAAGAGAAAAAAAAAACATCTAAGGGCACCAAGGTGTCTTGAGTGAGAAAACAAAATTAGTTTCAAGGCTTAATTATAGTAGAATATTTCTATTATATGTGGATGTATACAGGTTGTATCGAACCACATAAATTCTGAGCACGTCATTTTCTCTTTGGTATGTGCATGATTGTGTTTTTGCTTGTGTACCGAGATTAGTGATTAAATCCTAACACTACCCAAGGCCGTGCTGGTGTTGTAGGGATAAAATGGAACATCCTCAATTACTTGCGCAACATTTTTGGCAAGCCTAGCCACCACATTGTGCTCTCAAGCCTCTTGCCTGCTGAGAGTGGTCACTTGTGGCCCGACATAGATAGACATGAAAGAATAGAAGATTCACTTGATTGAACTAATACAAGAATAACATGGTTGGTGCTAATTAGTGCATACATTTCACTAAATACTAACCAATGCGAAAATTAAATAATATTGAGATAATTAGTCATAAGTTCAATTCTTAGTTCTTATAATGCATTTAGTCAACTTAATTTTTATTTAACTTCTTAGATCTATTATTTTAAAAGTTTTAACATACAAGGTCCTCTAATTTAATGTTTGGCAATTTATGCATAAAATCACCCTTATTACTTAAGACTATTTTAATTACTTGATACAAACTCTCACCATATCATCACTATTTATCAACTCTAGTCTTCACTATGAACTTTTTTCGGCCATCGTCAAAGACCATTTTTCTGATGACTTGTCAAAGACCATTTTTCATACGACTCTCTGGTAATGGTTACTGGTGACTTTCCGGCGACGTCCCATAGTCCTCCTATAACTTCTTTAACAACTTTTTTGACGACTTATAAAATAGATAAATTTCATTATTCATTGCATTCGAACAATGAATTTTGTCTATATTCACATATTTCTGTGTATAAATAAATAAAGTTATCTGTAGTTTCATTATAAGTGAATACTAAAAATAAATTTCATTGTTCGTTATATTCGAATAGTTAAATTTATCTCTATTCGTTTATTTCTTAATGCAAACAGATAATTTTTTTTTATTTTATTATAAGTGAACACTAAAGACAAATTTCACTGTTTGCAGTATTCGAAAACAGTAAAATTTATCGCTATTTACTTATTTCTGGATACAAATTGATAAAATTATCTACGATTTTAATAGTCACCAAAGTTGGTCGTTGAAAGTCACCGAAGTTGATGGTCGAAGGTCGCCAAAAAAGATAATGGAATTGGTCCTCGAAAGTTATCAAAATTTATCACCATAAAGTTACTGGAATTGGTGCTTAGAAGTCGATGGAGTGATCGCTGAAGTCGTCACTGCAATCATCATTGGAATCGTCGTCGGAGCTCGTAGGAGCTCGCTGACGGTCACCAAAGCTCGCAGAAGAAGCTCGTGAGCTTCGATAAACAAGAATCATTGTTGGAGCTCGCAGGAGCTCACCGACGGTCACCGGAGATGGTCATCAAAGCTCGCCGGAGATGGTCACCAAAGCCCGCCAACAGTCGCCATAGGTGGAGGTAAAGGAATGGGTGGTGTTGAGGTAAATGGATAAGTATTTAGCAATGTTTTCAAAACCGAATTGAACATGCCGATTCAACCGGTTGACTTGCTGCCCAGTCTACTTAATGGTCTGAATTTACCCACTAAATTGTCCTGATAAAAAAATCGTTATTTTTTAACAAAATTCTTTTAACCCGCGATTAAACTGTTAATCCATTCAAACCAGTGATGGGTTATAAGAATCGGTCGGTTCTTATAATGCATTTTAATTTGACTCTTGAAAATCAAATTACACACAATACAATTGTACAATAGAGTTAATAGACCTAATTACTAATTTAGATTGTTCCTAATTGACTAATTACAATTTGTAACCAATTCAATAATAGATGTAGAGAGGGAATATAAAATGCCTTTATATTGTTATTTGAATTATGAATTACATGTCATTTTTATTTTTTAATTATAAATTTATTAATGACGCATTTATAACATCAGGATTCGATTCCGATTCGATAACGGTTTGAACCGGTGACCTATTTACCCAATCTCAGCAATATGTATATGTACGTTAAACCGACCGATTTTGGTTTATTTTGATTTTATATTTATTAATCTAGTTTCAA
>JAOTRH010000002.1:11981834-12007350 GCA_034768845.1 Heliamphora exappendiculata
ATTTAATTTGAATCAGACAGTGACTAAATATAATTTAAAGTCGACAACGATTAGATTAAATTTAAAATCAATGACTGTTAGATAAAATTATTTTTTAATGAATCATTTAACGACTTTTGTCCTAGTTAAATTAGGTTTAAAAAAAAATACTTTTAGCAACTTAATATTATCTAGAACATTGCTCAACGGTTCTTGTTATGGTTGAAACTAATTTTAAAAAGATATATTTTGGCAAACTTAATTACTTTTAGAACTTTGTTTAACGGTTCTTGTCATAGTTTGTGCATGTGGCTGATCACCCCTTGCTCTTCTCCTCACTCAAAGTCCCATCCGTCTGTGCATGCAACGATTAGGTTAAAGGGTACCGGGGGCCTGCTGCGCTTAAAGCACAGCAGGGTTTGGTGCGCCAACAAACGGCACCGTTCCATAAAATAAAAAAGTTAAACTTGTTTGGCAAATCTGCATTAAGTTGGTTTTTTGGGCTTTTTAGCTTAAAGCTAAAAAGTTAAAAAGCAACGTTTTCTTACTCCTAGCTTTTATCCTATTAAATTTTTGACTTTTTTAATAATAAATTCTAATTTTATCATTTGATTTTTTAATTTTTTGACTTGATAAAATCTCATTTATGTTGAAGAATAATTTTAAAATTTTATATCAGATTTATTTAATTTTTTTGATAGATTAAAAGTTACTAATTTTTTAACTAAATAAATTTTTAATTTATTAACTTAAAATAGTTTAAAGAAAAAAACACAATTTTAAAAGTAACTAATTTTTAATTAAATAAATTTTATATTTTTTTAACTTAAAATAATTTAAAATAAAAAACTCCCAACAAACGCTAAAATAAAACTTCATAAATATTAAAAACAAAAATAAAAAAGGATACGAGGGCCGTAAGTATAAATACCGCCCTATTAGCGAAGGCCTCAAACAGAGAGCAGGGCCGGCGATTCAACGGCCAGACTCTTCTCAAAAATAGAGAAAGAGAGAGAGAGTCGTAATATATAGAGAGAGAAAGAGAGAAAGTGACATTCTGGTCGGAGGTGAACGAGAACGAAGAACTTCTCTTCCAGGTACGTCTACTTAACACGAAATCACGTATTTATTTACGTGTTTGTAACTACATGCTCTTTTGTGGATTGTGATTTGTGAGTTTTGTCTGTTCTCGCGTTTCCATGGTTAATGCAATTAGATTTTGAATCGTTGCCTGGAATTGTGTGGCTTAGGTTAGATCTTGGTGGATATTAAGGTGTTTGAAACGAAGTGGTTAATGATTCTGATTTCCGAGACTTGAACTTTCTAATTGGTAATGAAAAGATTATGAATTTGGTGAGAAACTAGAGATGATTGTTCTGATATCGATATGGAGAAGAATTTTAGAAGAGTTTTTAGTTTTGGAGGTTGATGAGAGATTCTAGGTGCTTCTGAGGCGTGTTTTGAAATGTGCCTTGTTTGTGGTTCCAGATCCTCGTCTTCTGGATCTTTTTGTTATCTGTTTGTGACGATTTTCGAGCGATTTCATGATGTTAAGCGTTGTTTCTGTTGGGTCGGTTGTCTCTCGTTTTATGTCTGTTTGGTTTCTGGGAAAGCAGAGGAAAATAAAGTTTAAAATCTTCCAACTTTTACGGGTGAGAGTTTCCAAAACGTGAGAAGCTAAACTCAACTCGGTCAAATCTCTCTTGTGTTTTTGATTGTCTCTTGCTTCAGTTGAGGCGGTAGACTTTCTTCGGCTGCATAAGACACCCAAATGGAGAATAATGCAGAGCTTGACTTCTTCGCAATCTCGTTATTTGATTTTTTTTTTTTAAATCTGAATTTTTTCTTTTGGTTCCTTCATATATATATATATATATATATATATATATTCGCATTTTCAACTTTTAATTAGACTTTGGATCCTCTATCAAAAAAATAAAATAAAAATAAAATTAGACTTGGGATCCGCAACGTCTGCCTCTTCTTCTGTGAATCCACCATATTTAAAATCGCCTCCCGGACTCTTTCTGCTCCTGCTTGCCGGCTCTCATTCTTTTTAGTTTTTTTTCCCCCTATTTTTGCTATTGCACATATGCAATCATATCTTATTTCTGTAGGAAACAAATGTTGCCTTGCCTCGTTTGAGTTAAATTTTGTTTTTTTGTAGTTTTTTTAATACTAAAAATGATATTTTTTGGATCGATGAGAGAGAAAAATAAAAATCTGCTTGTTGATTTATTTTTAATTTTTTTTGAACTTTTTTATATTTTGGTTGCAACTTTTTTATGTTTTCAGCACCTTTTGAGGAGTGAAGTTAAAAAAATTATTATAGTTCCTTTAAATCATGAAAAGATTTTACTGAAAATAAAATAAATAAAGTAAAGCAAAAAAAGCTATTATTCCAAAGGGTTAATTTTATTTTTATCTCTTAAATTACCACAAATTTTTTTATTTCCTTCCTTAACTATCAGTTTTATTTAGTTAGTCCCTCAACTATTTAATATGCCCTTGCGAAGTCAAATTAAAAATTACCATTTACTTATAGTTAGGAAATACAAATACAAATATGTATATTAAATTTTTTTTACATATGGTTCGTGTACTTTTTTATTTTCTTAATTTTTTTACATATGGTCCATGTACTTGTTTTAAAATATTGCTTAATTATTCATGTGTCCAATCCCCACAGCTGCAACTAATATATAGACTAATTCATAGTCATTGAAGACATACAAGATGACCTATTTTCATATCTTGTGTCCAACAAAAAAAGTGCTTTCATTTGCATTACATACAAAAATATCGGCCCTCATTATTCAGTAAGCCGATACAATCCCCAATAAAATATATGTTCATGAGAGAGTTAGTACCTATGTTCAACAAAAAGGTCTAGGTGGGGCAAGCAACAAGCCAGAATCAACTACCAACAAAATATGAGTACATGAAAACATAGTACTTACAGCCAAGTTTAGTAACCCGTCTAATTTTGTAATCTATTAAGCATGCGAACCACCCAACGATGTTTGTCCTCATGAGATGAGCTAAAGAACATATCAATCTTTTGTGCATCATGGCAGATGATTTCACATGCATGCATATCTACCAAAATAGAAAGCTTCATGAGCTCTTATTTATAGCAGCCATTAAGCAGTTCACTTTGCTATCAATTCCCTACTAAATTTCTACCAGAAATTCTCGAAATTAACTAGGAGTAAAAATATAATTCTATACTCACCAAATTTACTTGACATTGCGTCAGCACTATGCAAATGAGAGTGCTTATTCTTGTCCATTAGGTATGTACTAATGATTCCAATGACAAACATAACTTATTCATATGAAAGTGTTTATTCTTCTTCATGTGCTTATTTTATGACAAACATAGCTGCAAATCAAGCTAAAATAGAACTCATTTTTGTCCATTAGCTATGTACTGGTGATTCAAATGACAGTGCTTAAGGGTTAAAGGATTTTGTTTAGAAATTTAAATAAATGCATAATAAAAATAAATCTAAGAAAAAAGATGACCCAAATCAAGCTGCAAAATACACAAAATAAAGCAATTACATAGAAGTTGTCTAATAAAGACAAAACTACATGTGCCTCTAAATTGCCCAATAGAACTAAGTCAGGAAACCAAGAAAAGAGGGCAACCCCAAATGGGTTGTAGGCAAAAAATGGTAACCAAATAGGGGGTTTGGTTATGTCGATGGTAGTGGATATGGCCATGGAAGGTGTTGCAATGCTACTGGAAAGGGACATGGTGGGTTTTTAATTTTTTTTCAGCATTGTGGGTTTTCTCAATTGCAAGTGTAAGGGTGGTTCAAAAAAAAAAATGGTAGGTGTGAGATTCATACCTAGTTGGAGATGTCTGCTAGAGTTTTCAACTGTTGCCGGAATGTCCACACCCAAGTACTCCACAGATGCTTCTTCACAAAAGCCTTCTTCTCAGATCTGGAGCTCTCACCAGATCTAGAGTTGCATTAGGAGCTGTAACCTGTAAGAATAAATGGTGCATAAATTGATTTGACGAATGAAATTATTAATGAGGGCATTAGAGTCTTTTTGCTTCTAAAGCGAAGCAGACTCTAATACAATTTTTCTCCACTCAATTTTTCTACACATAACCACCCCTCCCTCTAGGATTCTTTCATCCTTCATTTGCTGGATTCCTAATCCTAATAGGATTATTAGTCTTGACAATTTTTCTCAAAGAAACATGGGTTATAATGTGTGCTTTGGATAATTAATCCAATCCCACCATTAGTCCCTTGTAACAAACAGGGCATTACGGGTCTTCCACTCTTGAACAGACTGACCTATGTATCCTTTGGTGAGGGGCAAAAGCTACTCTCCACCTCTCACCTTTCACCTTTGTATAACAAAATTAAGTAAAACTTCTGAAATTTAACCCAAAGAGGGCCTATATAACAAAATTGTATTTTGGTTTACAAAGTAGGTAATTTTAGTTTATAATGGATTGTTTAAGTTTAATTGTTCATATTGTAAAACAAAATGCGAGTTGTTTATGTAGCTATTGACTGTACGAAATGCCCATGATATGAATTTTCGGATCGTGATGAACTGATCTTAAACTGATACAAACTTGTTTTGAGAATTAGTAAAGGGAGAGAAGGTATGAAAGGGATCCCATTCCTTGGTTGCTGAGTAATTATTTTGGTAGTCTTGAAACATCATTTTGTATTGTTTTTGTGGTGTTAGTCAATAATATAGTGAAAAAATATTTTGAATGGGATAATATTGATTCACCTTTGTTAAGTAGATAAAAGATAAGAGTAGTCAACTTTAATATATGTTAAATATTTTTATTTGTTGAGAATATCAAGTGGCATCAAGGTTTGTTTGGGATAATTGCTTATTTGCTTATTTGATGTTGTATATTTTCATCTTTAGTTAACTGTTTTTTTTTATCATCTAGCCAAATTATTATATTTTTAGACTTCTCTCATCGAGATGTCTCGAAAAAGTAAATCTTTTTGATCAAAATATAAAAATAGTTTAGAAAAGACAAAAAATAAGCTAAAATAAGTCAACAAGTCAAATTTTGTGTTGTTTATTTTTATTTTTAGTGGATTTTTTTCATCTTTTGATTAGAAGTATTTTACTTTTTGAGTTCATCTAATCGAGACAATTCGGAAAGTAAAAAAATTTAGTCAAAAGATGAAAAAAATTTTAAAAAGACAAAAATAAACAAAATTCGTCACATTTAGCCCAAACAGGGCTCCACCAGGTACCTTACTGGCTACTGCCAATCTTTATTGTGGAAGTGGTCCTTGGTTTACCATAAAAGATGATCATTGTTCAGAATCCAGCACATAGTGATCCTAATTTCGAACACAAAAGTGGTAACTTTCGAAGAGGGTAGAAATCATAAACTTAATTGTGCTAGGAAAGTTGTTGGCCAATTAATGTTTTGTCCATGACGTGAATTTGATAGACGGGCCATGCATTTAATTTAAATTCAGTTAACGTTACACTGCTTAAATCACTGTATATTAACAATTATGGTAGATTTGGTATGAAGCCTACTATATTAGACAATTATGGTAGATTTGGTATGAAACCTACTGTATTCCTGAGCATGCGATGATTTATTCATTGTCTTTAGAACTTATGGTTTAATTTAGATTTCTAAATAGTGACTTTTCAAGTGTATGATTTGATATAAGTTTAGTTTTTTTTCCCCCTCATTGGCACATGCACAATTTCAGTCTTTCTGAATAAATTAATTCTTTTGACTCCAAAACGTGGTTGTAAATAGAGGGGGTGTTTGGCAATGCTATTGATAATAGTTTTTAGTCTTTTTCTACTAGTTTTAGTTATAAGTTATAATTTTTTTTAAATACTCACAATCTCTGCTATAAGTTATAACCATTTTCTCTTCTATTTTAGCCATAAATTATAATTTTTATTAAGCACTCACAACTTCTGTTACAAATTATAATTTGTAAGCTATTAATTTCAGTAATGCCAAACACCACAAGAATTTGTTATTGTGTTGTTATCGTGTTGTGCGTTGTGTCACAATTTCTAGTTATGCACTTGGATATTAGCACTGAATTCAGCCATTTAGACTTGTCACATTATTTTATTAAGCCCTTGTTTAGTTTTGATTTAAAGTTTGAGTTTTTAGTCTTTTTACTTGTAGTCATAAAAGAGTTAATTGTCAAATTATAATTTTTTGCATAGGATTTAAAATTACATTTTAACCAAACAATTTTTTTATTTATTTAGTTTAATTTTTATTTATTTATTTAGCTTTAGAATGAATTCAAAAAAGACAAAAAAGGAAAAATGAAATCTAAATCCTAACTCACTCATTTTAATTATTAGTACAACTGTGACAACCACAAAGTGGTTATTCAATTATTATTGTTGGTGAAAATTGATTTCAACAAAGTTGGGCGTAAAGTTAAAATGGAGGTGCCGTGCGTCCTGAGGAACTTAAAAGCCCTAAATGCCATGTGAGTTGGTTTGACGGAAGATTCTAAATCCACACATTATTTAATACACCCATTAAAAATTTGTATACAATACATAAACTTGTATAAATGAGTGTACTAAGCAAAAAACTTATGTATTTAGAAGCTGCCTATTTTGACCTTTTTTTGGGGATATTTATGTCAAACTTGTTAACTTCAATACAATTATTTGTTCGGGCAATTATTTGATAATTTTGAAATATTATGTGGCATTATTTATATGATGCTTTTATTTAATTATTTAACAGAAAACATTTTACATTAGAACAATGTGGATCCATTTTTATGGCATTGCTGAAACTAATAAATTATAAATTGTAGTTTCTAGTAAAAGCTGTGTTTGGTAAAAATTATAATTTGTACCTTAAATAAAAGAAAAAGTAGTTATACCTTATAGCAGAAGTTGTGAGTATTTAGAAAAATGTATAGTTTATAGTTAAAATTAGTAATACGAAGTTAAAAGTTACTAGCAGTAGTTTTGTCAAACACCTCATTATACACATTTGTTTTTTTATAAAAATTATATTTTTAAAATCTACTCGTTAAAAATCTATTAAACAAGATTTATATTAAATATAACAATATTTAAAAATAAATTTTAAAAAATTATAACAGCTTTGATGCAAATTTTTTGTCTTATTGCTTTTTGACTTAAAGTTACCCATACAGTTCGCTAATCAAACTTTTTGCTTATTTAGTTTAGATCGACTTTAAGCAAAAAACCTAATTTAAAGTCAAATTGTCAAACGAACCCTTATTGTGCTTTGGGTATTTTTATTTGATGAGATAACAATATAGACAATGTCACAGTTAGAGTACCTAATTTTCTGCTCTGACCTAGCATTTGCAATGAGTCAATGGTCACCTTTGGCTATGGTTCAACTTTGGTTGGCAGGACTAGATTTGGATTACCAGGTTTTATTAATGAGTCCCGCTAATCATTTTTTATTGGGAGATGGTTAATAAGTTAATATGAACCAAAAAAATTTAATAACAATACATTTTTAAAGTGAAATCTATAATTTTTGTAAGTATTTATACATTATATATATATATATATATACATTATATATTCATTATTTATCACTCAATGGGGTTATGGCTTGCATTTTATTAAATTAATTATTTATAGGTTAAAATATCTTTGAAGGGATCTTTTTTTATTAAAAAAAAAAACGTTATGATTGTTGCTTTTTATATTTGGTCCGTCGGTCAACTAGTTGTGACGCTGTGCTGTATGGTCAAGTTAGTCTGCCATCTTATGCTATCGAAATAATTTAAAGAAAATATCTCTTGAATATTCTTTTTAAAGATGGTTTCTTTTGTTAATCCTGTGATTGGAACTCAGTTTTTTTAGAATGCTTTCAATTGTGTTTTTTGTTAAAAAGAAATCTTGATTTTTTTTTAAAAACGGTTTTGTTTTTGTGCAATTTGTGTTTTTTAACTTTTTTGAACTATTTTTAAAAATTATAATATTTTAAATTGTGTCTTAAATATTTAGAGGAAGAGGAGGGGGGTTGGACTCTGATGCCCTTCTTTGATGCCCTTGTGTTTGATATGGGTGTTATAGTTGGTGCCGAATAGAAGATATTTTTATGGGATTAAGTCTTTATTCCATAAATTGAATGGCATTCTCTTTTGTAATTTGTATAATTAGTTGTCATTGTCACAGCATAAATGCCTTTTAGTTGATAAAACGAACTATTGACTTCAGAGCGGGTGTTTAACATTGTTTAAATTTTAGCTTTGAGGGTTATAGTTTAGCAAAAAGTTAAAAAATATTTAAATAGGTCTACTAGCCTTTTGCTTATAATTTTTAACAACCTTAACAAACTTCTTGTTTGTGTGGGAGTTTTCTAACTTGGCGTATAGTAGCTTATTCTCAATGCTATAATTTTGTTTATGGTTTCACACGGACTTAAAACATCAGATAGTATAATTATGTTATTAATATGTGGAATTTAACATTGGTTAATCATGCGTTGAAAGTAGTTGATTACTCTTCAAGACCCAGAATAATTATATAAGCTCATGAAAAGATTTGAATCCACAAGTAAAACCACATTAAAAACCTTTAGATGTGTTTTGTTTGCAACTCATTCCTGTTGAATTTGTTGTAGTTTTCTGTAATTTCTCCATGTAATTAACCAGAAACTATTCGTCAATTTTCACAGGTGGTGAACAATGGGTGCCGGCGGTCGGGTTTCTATTTCTCCTCTGAGCAAGAACTCGGAATCCGATGCCCTCTGGCGAGTTCCTTACTCAAAACCTCCATTCACTCTTGCTGAGATCAAGAAGGCTATTCCGCCCCATTGTTTCCGGCGATCTGTTCTCTGCTCGTTCTCCTTCGTCGTTTACGACCTCATCATAGCCTTCCTCTTCTATCGTCTTGCCACCACTTACATCCCCCTCCTCTCTCAACCCCTCCCCTACCTTGCCTGGCCAATTTACTGGATCTGCCAAGGATGTGTCTTGACCGGAGTTTGGGTCATTGCCCACGAGTGTGGTCACCATGCCTTCAGCGACTACCAATGGCTCGACGACACCGTTGGTCTTGTCCTCCACTCTGCCCTCCTTGTTCCCTACTTCTCTTGGAAATACAGCCACCGCCGCCACCATTCCAACACTGGTTCCCTTGACCGCGACGAGGTGTTTGTTCCCAAACTCAAATCAGCAATCCCATGGTACTCCAAGTATCTCAACAACCCACCTGGCCGAATCATCACAGTTCTTGCCACCCTCACTCTTGGCTGGCCACTATACCTCTTGTTCAATGTCTCTGGCCGACACTACGATAGATTCGCGTGCCACTACGACCCCTACGGCCCAATTTACTTTGACCGGGAGCGCGCTCAAATCTACCTCTCGGACGTTGGTGTTCTCGCCACCAGCTATGGGGTATACCATCTGGCGGCGGCAAAAGGACTAGCTTGGGTGGTGTGCGTTTACGGTGCGCCTTTGCTTATCGTCAACGGGTTTCTCGTGCTGATCACGTGGTTACAGCACACCCACCCAGCATTGCCACACTACGATTCCTCTGAGTGGGACTGGCTGAGAGGAGCTCTCGCCACCGTCGACAGGGACTACGGGATCCTAAACAAGGTGTTCCACAACATAACCGACACCCACGTCGCCCACCATTTGGTCTCGACGATGCCTCATTACCACGCAATGGAAGCCACCAAGGCTATAAAGCCGATTCTTGGGGACTATTATCAGTTTGACGGGACTCCGGTTCTCAAGGCACTCTGGAGGGAAGCCAAGGAGTGCGTTTATGTCGAGGCCGATGACAGTGACCAAAGCAAAGGAGTTTTCTGGTACAAAAACAAGCTTTGATGCGACAAATGGGGGGCGAAACTCGGTGAAACGAAATGGGAAGGCTCTTGTTTTTTCTCACCGGCGAAGATCTGCCTTCATTTCCTGGTAATTTTAGGATATTATTGCTCTGTACTGAACCTCTATTTCTAGATCAATTACTTATGTTCGTCACTGAGAGTGATCAAGCTAGGAAGAAATGCAAACTGGGAGTGAAGTTTGGGATTATATGTGATCACCACTCTGCAATGGTGTCAAGACTTTTACAGCAAGTCTGATTCCTTCGGGTGTAGTAGAAGTTATGAGATGGAATTATTTTATATATAATTATGAATAAGATGAGATTGGTAAGGAGTCATCAATCCCATGATTTCTTTTTTTGTGAGTATAAGGGAGTGTTTGTTCATGCTTAAATTATAGCTTTCAATTTATACTTTAGCAAAATGTTAAAAAAATCAAAATATGGTTATAGCTTTTTGTTTATAGCTTTTAATTCTAAATTAATAAGTATTAATTTTACTGCCCTAAGTTGTTTAAAGTTTACAACTTTAAACACATTTGTAATTTCTACCTAAAGTTATAACAATTTTCAGATATAATCTATAAATAAACACCTCTTAAATATGTGTATAAAAGAAAACAAAATACAAATGGATAAGGGGTTAAGTTGTTCCAAGTCCAATAGACAAGATACAATAATATAAAGGGAGTGATTGGCAAACTACTTGTCACGCTCCAAATTTTAGATCACGTAAAATATCCAACAACAATTATACATAACACTCAACCCGATGTTATAATCTCAACATAAAGCATACATGCATTTAAATATATATCGTCATCAGGCTTATAACATGTAGTTCCAACATCGCTAACATATAAACATATATGGCTCAAAAGAAACAAAAGAAAGATTATAAATCTTTCGCCCCTCCGACACCTCCAATTAACCTGTGTGACAGGTACTTGAAAAATATTTCAAATTCCACACCGTGAGTCAGGACTCGGCAAAAACTAGACAAGCATGAAATAGAAACTGAACATGCTAGCGGAGTAATGCTAGCGGAGTAATATGTATGTTTCGACTCGCCTGAGCCTAAAAAACAGGTTTGAAAATAGTTTTTATATCACGACTCACAAGAACATTGAAAACAATTTGGAAACGGTTTTGTATACATACCAATATGCTACAATGCTTTACATGTAAAGATTGACTCCTATGAGCATTGATTCTCACAAGCCCACATGCAGCATAGATATAGGTATATCAACTCGTACGAGCCTCAAAGAAAACATGTATATGTATGCAGCACAGGTATACATATATATCGACTCTTACAAGCCCCAGCAACAGTTCTATGATATCACGGTGACACACACCCAACACAAAGACTTTCTTGGACTTTTACCAAAAGACTATAGCCCCATCTACTACACGGTTAACCGGAGTTAACTTATGCAACACATGTAACTCACGCGACACACGCCACCTATACGACGCAACATATGCATTCCGCACAACGCACCACGTGCAACACACACGACACATACCTCTTTAGGACTTCTTTTTCGTCCTTCAGGTACCCGCACATAGATGCATCGTTAGGATTCCTTTTTCATTCTTCCAATTTCTACGCACGCACACATGCATTGTTAACCAGAGTTAATGTTCATCGAACCACTTTTCCGTCCATAACACATCGGACCACTTTTCTGTCCACATCGGACCACTTTTCCATCCACACACATATAAATAAAATTAGAGTTTTATATATATAAGGACCGCATATCCGTCCCACAACATGCATGAATAAAATTAGAGTTTTAAATGCACAAAATTATGTAAAACAGTACGTTTCACATAACGACTGATGTCCTGTGTTGGTTTTTTGTGTTGTTGGTTGTCCGGGTGAGAGGACGGGTCGTCTAGTTGGTTGTCCGATTGTTGGTTTCCTACACAAGACATCAGTCGACTGGACCCCCATCTAGTCGACCCAAAAAGGCTACTGGAATTTCGCAAAATTTTCTTAAAACACAGGTCAGTCGACTGACCTTCCAAGTCTAGTCGACTGACCTTCCAAGTCTAGTCGACTGAACACCCTCATTGTCGATCTAGTTAACTGAACTGCCCAATTCAGTCGACTGACCCCTAGCAGAAACTGATTTCGAGCTACGGGTCCAGCCATCTCAGTCCCAAATTGAAGTCTTCAAACTCCCTTCCAACACCCTCGGACATACCCAAGCCCTCGACTACCACAGAACCTCGAAAGGAACTCTCAAAACCCGATTCCATCCAATTGAAATCAACTAAAAATGGTTTTAAACCAAAACCTAGCTTTTGAAACAAAAATCGATTTTTCATGCATTTTTACTCGGTGAAAACACATATAATTACACGTAGGACCTTTATAAGACATGAGAGTGTAGGATCTTACCTCGTTGAGTTAAAAACTCAACGTTTCGATCCACATGCAAAATTAAACTTCATCGAAATGAAATTTTATCAGGATGAAAGTGTAGCTCAACTCAAAAATACTAAGAATTCGCTGTCTAATCGTCGAAAATCGAGCCCCAGTCTCCTGAGAAGTTAAAGAGAATGCAGAGCATTTGGTGAGATTTCAAAACTAGAGAGAGAATATATTTTGAAAATATCTAAAGATAGATATTTATAGGCTCGTCAAAAAATATCTTTTTTTTCTTAAATTCGCATCACAAGGCCCAATGGCCCTAGGAATTAACCCCACAGGCATATCTAAGCCCAATCATGCATAAAACGCATATGAACATGCTGAAACAAAGATAATAAACAAGTGTCGAAAAATACCAAAAAAGAAAACGGGTCAGGGTCTCACAACTCTACCTCCCTTAAAGGAGCTTCGTTCCCAAAATTCAGCACAAAGTCAAAAAGAAACAACCCTGTCGATCACCATCGACACAAGCACGAGAGATGGTCAGCCAAACTATTTCTAGGATATGGTCAAACAAGGTCGTGCACTATAAATAATGGCTAACTACCTTAAAGACACAGGATCTACATCCCATCCCAACCTCACAGGCTCACCAACTGGTGTCTCAACACCTAATACTCACCCCACGGAGTCCATCACCAACTCCCAAATAGATGAAATGAAGCAACATAAAGCTCCCATGCTAATAAGAACATTGGCCCAAAGTTTGCATACTCATAAAGTACCTCTGCTCACTGGAGGAATAACTGCGTCATTAGGTTGAAAAAACTAGGATCTGTGAGGACATATGCTCGACCCTATGTCATCCTGGTCTGTCCTCCATACCCTGGGACTGTCGGCTGTTGTACGGACTAAACTGAAGCACCGCGGTCAGTCACCCTAGAGGTCTGCGCTGCTGGCTGCTAATAATCTCATCGGTCCTACACCGGTGATGCACCTACCGTGCTCGGCGCACTGCCTCCTTGAGGATAGTTTTTGGCAATATGCCCTGGTTGACCACACCCAAAACAAACTGACGGCTCCCTCCATTGTAACCGAACTGGCACCAAACTCTGAGGTTACTTCGACTGTGGACACTCCGCTACATGATGCCCAGGCTGCCTGCACCAATAACTAATCAACTCCCTCTGCTCTGGCCTCTTAGATGAGGCCATCGATGGCGTTGGTGCAGAAAACTGCTGTCGTAACCTAGATGGGTGAAGACTAGGGCTAGAGGACTTCTGCCTCTTGCTGGAGCGCCCACCTGACTGAGTCTCCATCCCACCATGCGGTGCTCTAACCTTCCTGGAACCTCGAATCTCGTTCAAGGTATTCTTGATCCTCGCTGCTGACTCCACCAGCTCTGTGAAAACACGCAACCCCATCGCTGCCACTCGTTCTCTGATCTCCAACCTCAAGCCCCGCTCAAACCTCCTCAACCGCAACTCATTTGTGCCCACGAACTCTGGTGCAAACCGGGATAGACTAGTGAACATGGTCTCATACTGAATATTGCTCATCGCCCGCTGAGTGAGAGCATAAAACTCCTCTCTATACAAGTCCCGCGAAGAAGTAGGAAAGTACTTCTCTCCAAAAAAATCCTTGTGAAAGCTGCCCACATGCCCACCACTCGTAAGCATCCCCTCTCAACTAGAAGGTAGAAAAAGGAACCTGCAAATCGTCCTCCACAATTTGTAATGTATCGAGGATCCGAGTCACCAGCTCCAGCCACTCTGTAGCCACTATAGGGTCAGTATCCCCAGCAAATGTAGGTGAATCCATACGTTTGAACTCCCACATCGCCACCGTTGCCCTTAACTCGGGCTCTCTACCTCTCCCTCTAAAGGTCTCAACTAGTTAACCAATAGAGCCAACTAGTGCACGCAGCAACCCTACCGCATCAACAGGTCCTTGGGGAGCATTTGCATCCCTAGCGTCAAGGATAGGCACATCCCCTCGGCCAAAACCACAACCACGGCCTCGTCCTCTTCTCGTAGACATCACGTCTATATGAAAAGAAAACAGAACATAAGATGCAGCACATAGCATGAATATAAATGCTAACCACATAAGCATGATATCGCATAGCCACATAGGTTCATGCTAAACAAACCCCACATATCGAGAAAAATCGACAATAGCAATGCGTCCATTTGGATAACCTGTTCAGATTCTTTGCTAAAAATTATGTTGGCCAAATGCATTTCTAACTCGGCTTCCAAACTTGTTAACCCAAACGCTCGAAGGCAAGACTAATCATTCCTAAGATTTAACCCCCATGCTCAGATATATACAACATTCACATACTCGTAAAGCTATCATGCTCATGCTATCAAAATAGCTAAACACATGCAATCAAACACACTCAATCAACTTCACTTGGTGATGCACCCTCTTTCCACGGCTCTTAGGTATTCGAACCCCGAGTTCTAATACCAAGTTGTCACGCTCCAAACTCTGGGTCACATGAAACACCCAACAACATCCATACATAACACCTAACCCAATGTTATACTCTCAACATGAAGCATACATGCATTTAAATATATATCGTCCTCAGGCTTACAGCGCGCGGTTCCAACACCGCTAACATGTAAACACATATGGTTCAAAAGAAACAAAAGGAAGATTATAAATCTTTCGCCCCTCCAGCACCTCCAATCAACCTGCATGACCGGTACCTGAAAAATATTTTAAATCTCACATCGTGAGCCAGACCTTAACAGAAACTAGACAAACACGAAATAGAAGCTAAACATGCTAGCAGAGTAATATGTATGTTTCAACTCGCCTGAGCCTCAAAAACAGGTTTAAAAATAGTTTTTATATCACGATTCACAAGAACCTTGAAAACAGTTTGGAAACGATTTTGTATACATACCAATATGCTATAATGCTTCACATGCAAAGATCGGCTCCTACGAGCCTTGACTCTCACAAGCCCACATGCAACACAGATATAGGTACATCGACTTACACGAGCCTAAAAAAAAAGGTATATGTATGCAGCATAGGCATACATATATATCGACTCTTACAAGCCGCAAAAACAGTTCTACGATATCACGGTGACACACACCCAACACAAGGACTTTCTCGAGCTTTTACCGAAGGACCACAACCCCATATACTACACGGTTAATCGGAGTTAACCTATGCAACACATCCAACTCACGCGACACACGCCACCTACACGACCCAACACATGCATTCCGTACAACGCACCACGTGCAACACACACTACATATGCCTCTTCAAGACCTCTTTTTCGTCCTTCAGATACCCGCACACAGATGCATCGTTAGGATCCATTTTCCATCCTTTTAATTTTTACGCACACACACATGCATTGTTAACCAGAGTTAACGTTCATCGAACCACTTTTTCGTCCACGGTGAACTAGAGTTAACCTTCACCGAACCACTTTTTCGTCCACATCGGACCACTTTTCTGTCCACTCACATATAAATAAAACCAAAGTTTTATATACATAAGGACCGCATATCTGTCTCCCAACATGCATGAATAAAACTAGAGTTTTAAATGCACAAAATCATGTAAAACACTACATTCCACATAACGACACCACATATCCCGCCACGACACCACATGCCACACAACCCGACATTCATTCACCTAGACGACCCATCCTCTCACCCGGACAACCAATAACACAGAAAATCAAAACCTAACCCAAAGGCCAACACCAAACCTCCTCCAACACGATTTTAGCAAACGTTTTCACAAATCCTGGCTTTTTTCCAAAACTCACTTTTTTAGAAATGAACTTGGGACCCAACACGTCTCGCTCCCAACGATGCACCAATCGTGTACCAACACCCCGCATCTAACCATGCACGTCAATCATGAGAATGACAACAAAACCTGAGCAACTCCCGAGGCCACCACATAACTCCCAAGGCCACAACACGACCAACCTTAACCAGAAACGACCCACGCCCCTCTTCAAGGATCTAGTCGACAGAACCCCATAATTCCATTAATCGAAAAGCCACAAGAGGAAAGCCAGTCGATCGAGCCCCATAATTCAATCGATCGGAATGCTACTACGCAACCACCAAAACAACAAAATGCCCCCACATAGGACATTAGTTTACTGGACCCACATCCAGTCGACCCAAAAAGGCTACTGAAATTTCGTAAAATTCTCCCAAAACACAGGTCAGTTGACTGAGCTCCCAAGTCCAGTCGACTGAACACCCTCATTGTCGATCCAGTTAACTGAACTGCCCAGTTTAGTCGACTGAACCATGGCATAAATTGATTTTGAGCTACGGGTCCAGCCATCTCAACCCCAAATCGAAGTTTTCAAACTCCCTTCCAATACTCGTATAGAAGCAATCCTTCAAGTTATGGAAAATTCTCCTCAAATTACTAGTACTTTGAATATTAAATTAGATACTATATATAAAATTGTAAAAAATATAGATATCATATGTCAAACCCCAGATTCAAACACTAACACCCAAATAACATCCGTCCCTTCCATGATTACCCCTTTACCTAAACCTAAATGTAAATTACAAAACATGTCACAAGAATTTATAGAACAATTACAAAATTTATTAAAAAACACAAACTTCTACATCCTCTTCTTCTCCTTTTCCTAATAGACGCACTGGTAAAGAACCTGAAACAAAAGAAGACGATAAAAAATTAATACATATGATAAACAATGATGACCAAGAACTAAAACAATTATATGACCAATTCTTAGAAACTCCTAATCAAGTCCAAGAAACATACATTACACCTAAACCAACCACAAAAAATTATTATCCAAGACCAACACCAATAGATTTACAATTTGGAAAAATTTCATATTCATTAGTATTTAATGGAATGAAATATAGATGGAAAATTGATTATCAAATAATATAAATGGATCAATACATGATGATGGCCGCAAATGCAGCCTTAGCCCAAAATACATCCAATAATGATGCAAACATAGATGAAATGTTAATTGCAGAATTTTTCGGCCAACTTCAAGGTTGATGGGATAATTACTTATCAAATGAACAAAAAACAAACATTTTATCATCTGTTAAAAGAAATGAACACGGATTAGTTATCAAAGAAAATGGTCTACCAGTAAGTGATGTAGTTACCACCTTAATCGCATCTATAATCTAACATTTTGTTGGTAATACCCAAATAGTACTCGAAAGAGGAAAAGAATTACTAATTAATCTAAGATTTCCTATATTACACATTTTCGATGGTATAAAAATGTATTTCTATCAAAATTATATCAAAGACATGATGCAAATTAAGATTTTTGAAAAGAACGCTTTTTAGCAGGACTTCCAACTCTATTTGCTGAAAAAGTAAAAACTAGAATAAGAAATAAAAATCATAGTTTAATCCCTTATAACAGATACACCTATGGTGAATTAATTTCGAAAATTTGTGCAGAAGGCTTAGTTCTTTGCAATGACATTAAATTCAAAAATTAATTAAAAAAAGAAAAACGCTTAGGTAAGACAGAATTATGACAATTCTGTTATTAATTTGGATATAATACTATCAAATGGCCAATAGATGAAAATAAAGTCAAAAAAAAAAATCATATAAATATAATAAATACAAATCTAAATATAAATACAAACCGAGATATAAAAAATATAATAGACCTTATAAAACATATTCATATAAACACAATAATTATAAACCAAAATCTCACTCAAAAAAGACAAATTATAAAAACCAAAGATCTACCAATCAGGCAAGTACTAGTAAAAATAATAATACGTGCTGAAAATGTGGTAAAATTGGTCATTTTGCAAACAAATGTTACACTAAACAAAAAATAAATAAACTTAATTGGTCTGATGAATTAAAAATCTAATTATGTAATTTATTATTAAATTCAAGACCTCCAAGCAAAAATTCCTCTCTATCTCAATCTGAAAATGAATATGATTCTGATAATTCTAATTATTCATTAGAATTAGAAGAATTAAATCAAGATATTATCACATCTTTAAGTGATTCCGAAAAAGAATTAAAAAATGATAAATGTTGTAATAAATGTCAAAACCACAATGATTATTATAAAGCAATCCTTAACATGAATGACTTATCAATAAATGTGCTTTCTAAACCAGAACAAGATGTTCTAGATATGTTGAACCAAAATTAATATCTAAAATAATTTTACAATATTTAGATGTAATGACAAATCATATTAAAAAAACTCATGTTTTACAAACGTTTAATCAAAATGTTGATTTTAAAAATATTCTGAAAAGATTAGGACAACAACCTAAACAAATACCTACAGTATCAAATATGCATCATGAATTTAATCAATTAAAACAAGAAGTTAAAAATTTACAACAAAGAATTAATCAATTAGAAAATGATAATAACAAAAGAGATCCAATGGATTTCTCTAATGAATCACAATCAAGCAATTTAAAACCAAAAAATAAAAAAAAATTAAAAAAAATGAAGAACCAACTAATTCAAATCTCTAAGTAAATGATACCAATTTTCCTTCTCTCAACCAAATAATATTTCAAAAGTGGTATATAAAAATTCATCTAGTTATCCAGGAAGAATATGTAGTAGAAGCATTAGCCCTAGTTGACTCTGGAACTGATCTAAATTGTATTAGTGAAGAAATAATTCTTACTAAATATTTTGAAAAAACTAAATAAAATTTACATACTACTGATGGAAGTGCTATGAATATTAATTCGTCAAAGCCAATCACCTTAGTCATGTGCAGCTTTTTATGTTAATAAAAATGCTGAACTAGAAAGAGGCACGCTAAGACTTGTAATTAATTATAAACCACTCAATAAAGTTTTACAATGGATAAGGTATCCAATTCCTAATAAAAAAGATTTATTGAATCGATTATATAAATCAAAAATATTCTCAAATTTTGATATGAAATCTGGATTTTGGCAAATCCAAATTAATGAAAATGATCGTTATAAAACAGCATTCACAGTGCCATTTGGTCATTATGAATGGAATGTAATGCCATTTGGACTTAAAAATACCCATTCTGAATTTCAAAAGGTAATGAACGATATTTTTAATGATCATACAGAATTTTGTATAGTCTATATTGATGAAGTATTAGTATTCTCTTCATTAATTTTTCAACACAAAACATCTACATAAATTCTATAATATTATTAAAAATAATGGTTTAGTTTTAAGTTCTTCTAAAATAAAATTATTTCAAACTAAAGTAAGATTTTTAGGTCACAATATTTACCAAGTAACAATAATTCTAATAGACCGATCTATTGAGTTTGCAACTAAATTTTTCGATAAAATATTAAATAAAAATCAATTACAAAGATTTCTAGGTAATCTTAATTACATAAAAGAATTTTATCAAGATATGCATAAAGACAAAAAATTATTATACCAATGATTAAAAAAGAATCATAAACCATGGACCGATAAACATACTCAAGCTGTTCAAAAATTAAAAAGCATGCTAAACAACTTCCATGTCTATGTCTACCTAATCCTCAAGCTTTTAAAATAGTTGAAACCGATGCTTCTGATACAGGCTACAGTGGTATATTAAAACAAAAATATCAAGGTAAAGAACAATTAGTTCGATATACGAGTGGAGTTTGGAAACCTACTCAAATTAATTATTCAACTATTAAAAAAGAATTATTATCTATTGTTATTTGTATTACTAAATTCGAGAGCGATTTATTAAATCAAATTTTTTTATTAAGAATAGATTGTAAAGCAGCCAAAGATATTTTACAAAAAAACGTTCAAAATATTGCTTCTAAACAAATATTTGCTCGTTGGCAAACTATTTTATTCATATTTGATTTTGATATTAATATATGAAAAGTGATACTAATTCTCTCCCTGATTTTCTTACCCGAGAATTTTTACAGAGAATTCAAAATCATTCTATATTCACAATGTCAAAAGATAAAAGTCCAATGAGAGATTTTTCTTCAAATCCTTTACGCACCCAATCAAGAGATACTTTGCCTAAACCCAAACGATCTCAGCCATGCACACCCCATGAAGATTTATTTCATATAGTTCCCATCGAAGATGAGGATTATCAACATGTAATGAGTGCAAGTGATCCACAACGACCTAAAATTATTTCTTCTTTTATCTCCAAATATATTGCTCCTAAATGGTTCTACATTTTTGAAACTGGTACCCTACTAGGAAATATTTTGAAACTATTTTATTAGAAATAAATTCTATAAAAATTCAACATAACAGCAATAGTAATGACGGTGTCATTAGCTATTCTAAATGTGTGATTCTAAAAATCATTTCCAAAAAAGAATGGGGTCATGGAGACTCTTTCAACAAACATTTTAAAGATCAATCTATTTCTCCAAAGACCTACAATTTTTATTTCTTCTTTTATCTCCAAATATATTGCTCCTAAATGGTACTACATTTTTGAAACTGGTACCCCTACCAGGAAAATTTTGAAACTATTTTATTAGAAACAAATTCTATAAAAATTCAGCACAACAGCAATAGTAATGACGGTGTCATTAACTATTCTAAATGTGTGATTCTAAAAGTCATTTTCAAAAAAGAATGGGGTCATAGAGACTCTTTCAACAAACATTTTAAAGATCAATCTATTTCTCCAAAGACCTACAATTTTTATGATTATCAAAAGGCATTTACGTCTTTTATTTTCAAAATGATATAATGACCCATTCGTGGTTCATTAAATTTTGCAACAATTTCCAATCTTAACTGCTATATTGGTTTCACATTTGGTGGAATCAATTCGGCTCTCATCCTTCAATTCTCCTTTCAGAATTAAAAGAGTCTTACGAGCATTATCTCACTTATGTCAAGTTAAAAAATCCATCCCTTTTATATTTTTACGCTGACTTCTCACTTTCTTGGTTTCTCCAATGGAAGTATACCGTCAGTATTGCAAATTTCATCCCTTATCTTGCCAAAGAGTTTGCTTCCCGCTGGTGGGACAAGTTCGAAATTCCTAAAGAAATCTATCCTCAAACCTTAAAGCAGTATTACATTAAAAAAGCTCAGACTCAAAAAGCCTCCCTATTGTCCTCCTCTTATAATTCTAAACTTGTTTCATCTTCATCCCCTAAATCCATTAATTCTGACTCCTCTGATTTCATTAATGTCAATATCTCTTCCATTAAATCTAAAGTCCTTTCACAAAATCCTTCATTGATTTCTTCTAAAGCCGCTTTGAAAAAAACAATGCTTGAGGAATTAAATACCCAACTTGAAAATAATGATCTCCTCAGAGAATTATTATCATATCCAGTTAGTCCTCAATCCAACGAGGATGACTGTTTTGGTGTTAATTTTGACACCCAGTCCTTGTGACTATTCAAAACCCCAATTGATCCCTTATTATTATCCATTTATCAAAAGAATAATTAGTTCATTCATCCATATTATGTCTCTTTATTGAAAGAATTTAATGAGACTTAATGCCATTAATTATCAAAAGAATTCCATAATTCAGCCGCCCTTAATTTGTCCCATTATTGCCTCGGATACTCTTTATCGAAAGACTCAAAGACTCAATGATATCTTCCGCCGTACATCGCGTGCAAAGATGCCCTGTCAAAGTTCACATGGTGCTCTAAAAAGATGCCTTGCCAAAAACTTAAAATTATTCGGTGCTCTACAAAGTCATTTAATGGTCCTTCAGTGCTCTCCAAGGTTGTTTGGACAGATGCTCCACCGACGCTCCTGCCAAGCTGTAAAAGTAAAGTCATCATTCGATTCCCCGACAGTGGTTACTGTTTGTAAAAAATAGATTCATCTTTTGTAAAAGTAAAATTATTATTTTCCCTGTTCATTTTCTATTTTGTAATCTGTTTGAAGTCTGTGTCTTAGAAGTTTGTCTATATAAACCTAAAGAGAATGGGTTGTCTCCTCATAGCTTTCTTAAGAGTTTTATCTCATATCTAAGTCTTCTCTTTGTAATATAAAGTCCTGTTTGAATCCATTCATGTCTATCGAAAGATTGTAAGTTTTTCTTTATGATTAATAAAAGTTTTCTTATGTGTTTGTTTTATTTATCTACTTAATTATTTACTTTCTTTGAGTATTAAAGAAGATTAAGATTAATCTAGATCCAAGATTGTATTGGGCCTGGTCATGGTATATATATATATATAAGAATACTTAATGGTGTTATTTGATATTGCTAAAACTATTAGTTTATATATTGTAACTTATAGTAGAAGTTGTAAATAATTAATAAAAATTATAACTTGTAGATAAAATAAAAAAAGTAACTATAACTTGTAGCAGAATTTAGGAATATTTAAAAAAAATTATAACTTATAACTAAGTGGTGTCACGCCCCGACTCTGAGGCGTGAGATCCTCAATTGAAAATTCTTTATTCCTTTAACCAAATTTCTTTATAATATTCTCTTGAACTTAGTTTGTGATAAGTTATCACTTAACCCAAATTCCAGAATATACTAAGTTTAATTCTAAAAAATTATGACAGAATTTTTTTTATTTTTCGGACTATTCCAAATTTACCTGTAAATCTGTCAAACTCAAATCACCATAAATATATATATACTCAGGTACCGCCTGATTTCAACTCACAACCACCATTTAACAATCACATAACAACTAATTTCTCCACCATTGTGATTTCATCACCTCAAACCAATCATCAATATACATACTATTATTTAAGAAAAACTTAATCCGTCTTTTACACTTAAAAAAATAAATCTAATAATCAACTACAAAAGACATATATAAATAAAAAGATATAAATGGATATTTCTTTACAAGCATCCATGAAATTCCCAATAACATTACAAATTTCATAATATTAAATACATTATTGAAAATTACAAACTACAAATATCTTTCATTCTTCATTTGCTCTAGTCCTTCACCAAATTTCATGTCGTGTCTCTTCCTCTTTAAATTTGTAAAATGTTTCATACAGCCAACGTGAGCCGAAACTCGTAGGATAAAGACTAAAAATGATGTGATGCATGATATATGAAGTGTGAGTGAGTATGCTATTGTACAATATCAATTATATCTACTCTACATCTAAACAGTAAGTCACACGTACACCTTTTTAGTCTAAATATTCATTTACCCTTAGTCCCTTATTCTTCACAATCTTACTTTCCATTGTCTCATTTGTTTAACCCAACATCGTTCCATGTTATTATCAACGAACTGTTATTCACTTATCTTCTAACAGTTAACATCTTTTCAAATCATCTTTTCTTCGTTTATATTTTTCATTTTATCTTATTAATTCAATACCGAACCAACACTACAATATCTACAATCATTTTTACCATTTTCATTATATCTCTTTCACATCGTTACTTCATTCTCAAATTTATGTCTACCTTTTTTGTCTTTATCAAATGCATTGAATACCAGTTACACAATTTGGTTTCTTTCAAACTCATCGTTTCTCAAGTCAACAACCATTTCTCATTGGATCCAAGGCACAAATATTCCAATCATAAACTCTAACTCGTTTTACGGTTCTCGCCCGAGGGAACACGGCACCCAAAGCACAGATTTTCGGAGATTAACCAGATGAAAACGATACCCAGCTTGCGCAAGTTTTCGGTCTTTCACCAAGGAGCTGTTCAAGCCCAACTTATTTACATCATCGGCCATTTTTGGTTTTCCAAAAGAACACCCCGGGTGGCGTCCCGATACCTAGCCATTTTCGATTTCCCGAAGGAACACCCCAGGAGGCGACTCAACACCAAGCCATTTTCGGTTTCCCAAAGGAACACCCTGGGAGGCGACTCGACACCAAGCCATTTTCGGTTTTCCAAAGGAACACCCCAGGAGGCGTCCCGATACCCAACCATTTTCGGTTTCTCGAAGGAATACCCCGGGAGGCGTCTCGATACCCAGTCATTTTTTTATTTCCCGAAGAAACACCTCGGGAGGTGACCCGACACCAAGCCATTTTCGATTTCTCGAAGGAACACACCAAAAGGCGTCCCGATATCCAACCGTTTTCGATTTTTCGAAGGAATACCCCGGGAGGCGTCCCGATATCCAGCCATTTTCTTTATTCGTTGCATTATTTCACCTTTCCATTTAACATCACCAGTTTCGAACACATTTTCATCACCCCATTTTTTTTTATTCTCATGCCACATCATTCAACATATAAAAGGATCTCATCATTTTGTTTTAATAATAAAAGTCTCATATATGCACCCAACATGATTTTTCACCATTTAATTCTTAATTCATAAAGTCATTCATAATTCATGGTTCATTTATTCACATGGCCCACGTTAACATTTGTAAACTCCATGTTCAATTGTGATTCAACACTCAACATATTCAACTATGTCATGCACATGATCACAACGTATATTCATTTTATTTATCTAAAAATTTAAAATCTTAACTTCAAAGTCCACATTCATGTAATTAACTCACTCTTATCACAAACCCATTATATTACTTAGATCTTATGGGATTTATGTCTTATCACAATGCAAGTTAGATTTTTTGTTCAAACTTATGAATTTCCTAGATAACATTATAAATTCAAGTCATAAAATAAAATTCGATATCCAACAACATAGAACAACTCGACACCTCAATCTATAAGTTATCATCACAATAAAAGTGATTTAACTCACTAGTTACTTTATTTTTATGAACCTTAAGCGTCATAACATCATCTGAGATTTATATTCCAAGTATTTCCAATTAGATTTTACAAACATTTATTCTTATTTCACATTCACCAATAAATTCATATCACATTTATTAAGTAGTCTTATCTTGTCCCAAGGCTTCAACTTATATTTACATGCTCCAACTTCACATTAGAATTCAATTCCCATGAAACTATACCGAACAAATTCCATAAGTTAAAGTAGAACCTTCATCTTTTTTTCAATAAGGACATTGCTAATTATTTTAATCCATATGTTGAGTAAATTTTCATAAAGTCAATAAAATATTATCACTATAACCATATTAGTGTCATTTTCCATCTTCAAATTTCACAACAAAAGTTTCAAACCCAACCATTTCTGTAGTTTTATTCATTCAGTAACCTCATTTTTCTTTTTGGAGTTTGTTCATTACTATATTTTAGTTTTCACATCAACTACTTTCCAAGTCATAGTCCTTTGGGTATAAAGGCAATTATAACTCAAAACTCATCAACCTTTCATTTCCAGTTCTTCTTTCAACATTTATACAATTTCTCCTAAAACCCATACCAATTTATCATAGAACTCAACAT
>JAOTRH010000002.1:12016184-12048319 GCA_034768845.1 Heliamphora exappendiculata
ATAAAATAATAATAAACTTATAAATTATAAATTTAAAAACTAATAAACAAATAAAATATAAACTTATAATAAACTAATAAGTTAATAACTAATAATAAACTATAAACTATAAAAATTAATAAATTTATAATAAATAATAAACTAACCAATAAATTACTAATAAATTATAAACTTGTAAACTAATATAAACTATCAACTAATAAACTTATAAATTAATAAAACATAAACTTATAAACTAATAAAATATAAATTAATACAACAACTAAAACAGAAAAAAAAAATAGAAAAGCCCGGCTTGGCCCGCCCAAATGCCTGGCCCAAGGTCCGAACCCGAGGCCTATGCCCCTATACTTGGGCCGACCCCTCCCCCAAAAAGTTCGGCCAAATCTGAATTTTTTGTGAAAGCCTGTGGGTCAAGACTAAACTTGGCTCATCCGAGCCACGACCGGACCAGGTCAAAATTACACCTCGGATAACAATTTTTTCATTCTCTTTTGGTTTTGTACATGTTTTTTCCGTCTTCATTAAGAAATAGATACGTAGAAACAGTATTTGCTTTTTTTATCCTATTTTCTCCCGCTTCTCCCTCAATTAGATTAATGAAGTATATTCTATATATGAATGCGTACATAAAATTTAGTTTCAACAATATAATAAGACTAAAATACATCATTTTTTACTTGTATTTTTTTTTGTTTATCTTTTAAATTATAATAATTGTTCAATATTATTATTCTAGTAACCTATCATGCAAGTTTTATCAATATTAATTTTTTAAAATTTTAAAAATATTTTCTATTATGGCTTTGTTCTGACCCAACCGTATTACTTTTTTGATATTTTTTATTCTCATGCCAATAATAAATGGAGTAAAAATAAAAGAACACATTCCCACTCTTGACATGCTATTTAGACAAAAAATAGCATTTTTGTCGGAAATATAATTTTTGGTGTAAACACTATGAGAATTTTAAATCGACTTATTTTTTTCATTTTTTCTAAGATTCTTGCCATTCAAAATGAATTCTCTTTAAAAGAAATTCCATGTAAACTGATGCAAAAGAAAAAATATATCTCTTAGATGTGGGGAGGAAAAGAAAACATTTAGAGGCACTGCATTTTTATATTTTATGAGTCACCGTACATTCATTAATATGTAGTAATTTATGTAGCGCAAATTATATTTTTATCAAGTATTACTGACATGTAGAACTCACTAATTTATGTAGTATAAAATATAGTGGATATAGTTTGATTAGGAGGAAAAATTGGAGAGTAAGGATGACAATTTCTCCGTTTTTTTTCTGTTTTGTATGTATTTTTTTTGTTGCCTCCGTTAAGAAATAGATAAAGACGGTATTTTCTTTTTTTACTCTATTTTTTCTTGTTTCGCCTCTAATTAAATTAATTAAATATATTCTATATATAAATATGTATATAAATTTTATTTTTAATTCAATATAATAAGAATAAATTACAATCATATTATACCTAATTTTCATTTTTTTACTTCTATTTCTTTTTTATCTTTTTAATTCTAATTATTGCTCAATATTATTATTCTAGTAACCTATCATGCAAGTTTTATTAGTATTAATTTATTTAAAATTTTAAAAAATTCCACAATTGCCCCGCCTTATAATTTTTTCAAGATTTTTTTATTCTCCTCCCAATAATAAATGAGGTGAAAATAAGTGAACACATTGCCGCCCCGCCATGCCATTCCTATGAGAGAGACCAAAGGTGGAAGTTTTTTAAGTTAAGGCGGTGTTCCGAGGTGAGGCGGTTTATTACTTCAATGGGCAATCAAATTAGAAGAAATTGAGTCGTGGTGTGAATAAATGGTTAATTTGCTCTAGTATGTTAATTTGTATTAACATACGTAATTTATGTAATTTATGTAAGTAAGTGAGTTTGGTTGAATTAAATAATTTTTTTAATAATAACTAAATATTTGAGTCAAATTATACGTACTTCAATTAATTCTAAGTCTTGAAGTTAACGATTGGGAATATTTTTAATGAACTTGAACAGATTTAAACTATTGCCTATTGAGAAGTAAATCCAAAATCAAACTAGTTCAGCTACTCCTTAGGTTTAGGTGGAATTGGACTGATTGCGTTAAAAAAAAAAATTTGAGAGTGAGTTGATTGGTTGTGAGTCATATTTATTTAAATCATATCAATCTAATTTAATCTGCTTACAGTGTATATTAGTTATCGTATTTTTATATATGACGAATTATAACTTTATATTTATATTTATATTTATATAATTTTTTATAGTTTATAAAAAATAGATTAAAATATTTATAATTTTAATTATTGTTTTATTTATTGTGAATATTTTTATCAATAAATAGCATTGTGAATGTTATTCTTAGAAATATTATTATTATTATTATTATTATTATTAAATAATTATTGTTATTTTTAGTGAACTTTTTCTTAACATGTTAAATGTAATTTTTTTGTAAAAAAATTTGCAATAAATTTCTTAACTTTTAGAAACTAAGTTTAAAAAATAACCTCAAAATGTTAAGGCGGTGTTTCATGAATCGCAGAGACGGTAGAAGGAAAAATTGTAATAGGGTGAAATTGTAATTCTATCACAAGATGATGATAAGAGAAAATTGAATTTTTTTTTAATTATTGAGAGTATAATTAATTTTTAAATTAAAAATATTATAGATCTTTTGTTTAAAGAAAAAGTAAGCATGTTTAAAACGTGTATAATCTTTTTTTTGAAAAAAATAAAAAAAAATTGACTTTTAGAAAAATTAAATGGTATCTTAAAAACTGTTTTTTTTAATTAAAAAATTTAAAATTTTAGATAGCCCGTTTATCTTTTATATAGATAATAGATAATAGTAATGTTTGGTATTGTTAAAATTAATAATTTATAAATTATAATTTATAGTAAAAGTTGTGAATATTTGAAATATATATTAGCTTATAGCTGTAACTAATTATTTATATATTGTCGCTTGTAACAACAGTTATTAATGTTTGAAAAATATGCTAACTTATAATTGAAATTAATTATTTACATTAGTGTAATTTCGGCCTGACTCGGCCGAGGCCCGGGCGGACCAAGCCCAGTCCTAGCCGGGCAAGCTCCTGCCAAAATTTTGGGTTGGACCGGGCTGGGCTTTTAGGGCAGGGGTCGACCCAGACCTAAAGGATATAAAGCTCAGGGTCTCGGGCTCAGGTCTCGAGCCGGGCTTTTTGCGAACTTTTCATTTTTTTATATATTTTTTTATGTTATTTTTGTATTTTTTGAGTTGTTAACTTGTTGTATAAGATTATAAATTATTAAATTTATACTTCATAATTTATTATAAGTTTATTTATTAGTTTATTATTCTATTATAAATTCATAATTTATTATAAATTTATAACTTTATTAGTTTTTTAGTTACTTAATTTATAAATTTATAGTTTAATATTAGTTTATTAGTTTATTATATAAGTTTATAGTATAATATTAGTCTATTAGTTTGTTAGTTTATAAGTAGTTTATTAGTTTATTATTTTTTACTAATTATTAGTTTATTATATAAATTTATACTTCATACTTAATTAGTTTATAAGTTTATATTTTATTATATTAATTTATAGTTTACTTAATATTAGTTTATAATTTACTCATTAATTATATATTAATATTATTATAAATTAATATTAGGGCCAAGGGTTGGGCCTTGGGCCTCGGGCCGGCCCACATACTCAAAAGGGGTAAGCTCATACCTGATCAACGGGTATGCGGGCTAGGACTATGGCCGGGCTCAGTCTTCTTACGAGTTGGGTCGGGCCCGCACAGTGACGAGTTTCGGACCATTTTTACACCATTAATTATTTATATAAAAATAATAATTATATTTTAGGATTTATTGAGTTTTAGTCCTATTTTAAAAGTATAAAAGAGTTTTAGTCCTACCTGTTTTTTTGTATTGGGTTTAGTCCTTTTATTCAAATTTTATAATTTTTTGATCTAACATACTCTTTACCAACCGGTGTCTCATTTCTATTTTAAATACCTTGATTATATGATGCATTATCTTATATAAAATTTGGTGATGTATTTTATATTTAATTCTCTTTATTCTATGATGCATTATCTTATATAAAAATTGGTAATGTATTTTGCATTTAATCCCTTTGATTTTAGAATGCACATTAATCACAGGATCATCTTGACTTATCACTTTGTTTATGAAAAATATTATATTCTCCTTGATTTTATGCATCAGTTTCACAAATGTTAATTTGTACAATATCTTGCAATTTAATTAGGCAGACATATTTTCCTATTTAGAAAAATATTTTTGAACACATGCATCAAAATTCGTCAAAACTCATTAAAATTTGATAGTGGCAAACGATTTAAAAGTTGGAAATTGAAAATCAACTAATTTTCCTGACTTGAAATAGATTTCAACTCATTTTTCAATTTGTTCATTACCATTTCGTGGATATAAAATCAATTATTTTTTTCAATGTTTTTTTTTTCGATTTGTGAAATTGAAATTAATTTTTCTCGAATGATTCAGTCTCCATATTTTAAAGGTAGTTCATATTTGTTCCATTTTAAAACGTTTTATATTTTTATGGCTTCATGTATTCAATGTAGTTCATATTGATTTTATTTTAAACTTTTTATTTTTTGTTTTTTTTCTTGCATAATTACATGAGAAAGTATCATTGTGGTTTTGGTGACATATATATGAGATATTTTTGAGAACCTATTCTGTCACATTTATAAGTTGAAATAACAGTAAATTTTCTTGAATACGAAGTAAACTAATACATTTATCTGTTAGAATAAATGTAAAATTTCTTGAATCCAAATACATCCGATACATTTATCAGGGTACCTGATAAGTTTATGTTTCATATGTTTGGTAGTTGATATGATAATTTTAGCAGTCCTATAAAATTTTATAATTTGAACTCAAAAGATAAATGTAGTAGTTGCAACAACAGTGCAAGTTACAGATTCGAACAACAAATGATGCATTTATCAGTTGCTCCAACAGTGCAATCTTCATAATACATATTCAACCGATATAGTTATTAGTTCACATAACAGTGCAGTTTCCTAAGTATATATTCTACTGATATATTTATTAGTTATTCCAACAGTGTAATTTTCAAAATACATATTCAACTGGTACAGTTATCAGTTCAAATAACAGTGCATTTTTTTGTCTGTATTCAACTGATACATATATTAATTATACCAAAAATGATACGTTAAAATAACATTGTAATTTTTAGAATACATTTCGTGATTTAATGTTATATTTTTGCGGCGTCGATAATGAAGACGACGACGGAGGATAAAGACGGCAATAGAGTTAGGGTTGTGATGATTGTCACAAAATTTTAGAGAGATTTTGGAGAAAAAAAAATTGGAGAGATTTGGAAGAGATTTATGGGACATAATTTTTGATTCTCGCTTAAAAAGGAATTTGGTTAAAAAAAATTTCTAAAGATATGATTTAAGGATAATTCAGAAAATTAAAATTGAGACGGGACTAATCCTAATAAAAAAAGATTAAATGTGACTAAAACTAATTTTACTATCAAAAAAAGAATCTAACTCTAAATTTTTCTATATTTTATAACAGAAGTTGTGGTATTTAAAAAAATATAATTTATTATTAAAATTAATAGTAAAAATTTAAAAATTATTCCTAATAACTTAACCAAACACCTTCAATAAATAAAATAGATATATCTTTAATTTTTTTAAAAATGAGTCGTGCCACTTTGCAAATACAATTATACAATTAAATCGTTGCCTTTTATAGGAAAGGAAAATAAATAACCAATAAAGAATAAATTAAAAAGTACATAAACAAATCTTTAGATAAGAATCCACCTTTAAATGTTTTACGCTTAGTGTACATTTCGTTTGTAATAAGACAAAAAAGTGTTGATTTAGAAATTTCCTCTTTTAAGACAAACTTGGCCCGCTTCGTCAAACTGGTTCGAATTGATCACTGATTCAATTGACAGTTTTTTTTGGGTTTTTACGATGAACGTTTAGTGGGTCAAACCAATCAAAACCTGAACTGGTTGACGGTTCGATCCGCTGAATCGGCCTACTTAATTTGAATTTTTAAATGAACTTTCAGTCAAAAGTCTTAAAAAAAAAAAATTTAACTCGTAAGATTTATCAATAAAATTTTTAATGCGTAACTTCCAATTGCCTATAACACCGATAAATTTATCTGCTGTCTTATTTTATGCAAGATAAATAAATTTATCTATATTTTTTATACAGATAAATTTATTTGTCTTCTTATTTATACAAAATAGATAAATTTATCTGTGCACTTTATACGTATTTTGAAAATGCACAATATTCTTTATATAGATAAATTTATCTGTATGTTTATTTATACAAGACAGATAAATTTATTTGTGTACTTTATATATATTTTAAAAATACACAGATAAATTTATTTGTTCTAAGGTCCAACTGGATTTCGCGCGTTAAAACTGGATCTCGTGCGTTAAATTTTTTTTATGGTGGATGAAAAACAAAATCGACATTACTTTAAGGTCCGAAGACTAATTTTCCGCTTTTCAAATATTGTTTTGGAGAGCAAATTGTGTAGTAATATGTTTTGTGTTTCTTAGTATATAAAAGTAAACAAAATACGAATATACAAGGGGTTAAGTTGGTCCAAGAGAAAATACAATGAAGACAACTAGCTAGAACTATTTGGGATAGGTTTTTTTAAGGGTTTTTTATATGGTTATTTTTAATTTCTAGTGAATTTTTTTACATTAATTCAAATAATAATACTTTTTTGATTTTTCTCGTTATAAGAAACCAAAAAAATAAAAAAAATAACTAAAAAACATTTTAAAAAATCATATAAAACAAAAAAAAAACCAATTGAAGGCTTTTTTTGTCTTTGGTAAACTTTTTTCAATTTTATCCAAAACAGCTATACTATTAAATTTGTTTTATGACAACAAATTAAAAAAGTAAAAAATCTAGACCAAAAATGATATTTGAGCTTTACCATTTAAATGATTTTTATTTTTTATAATGGACTAGCAAAAATTTGTGCTATGCATTATTGAATACAAGAAAATGTTTATTTTTATAATGTATAGTTTTTAGTTGAGTTTAATGTCATTACAAAACTTAAAGATTTTTAAAAAATTGAAATACCAAATTTAGGAGTAATTACATGCATGTGTGCTATCATTTCACATGTTGGTGATACAATTTGAATGTGTGTGAACAATTTTACTATAAATATCAAATATTAACAAACATTAATTTTTTTAAAAGAGATATTTGAAGAAAACACATCAGGAAAGAAGTATGTGGCCAAATATGATTGCAAAACTATTTATTAAATACAAAAAAAAAACATAAAAAAAGTTATTAGTCTTTGTATATGGATTGTAATTTGATTTTACTGTTGAAATAAGTAACAACAGAAAACAATTTGTTTTAATAAATTAATAACAAATACAGAAAAAACAATAAACATAAATTGAAAATAAAACAATGGCAGTAAAAATTGTTTTAGAACAACAGAAGGTAGGAAAACAAAATCTGAAGAACTTGATTAAGTAAAGGTTGATCGAGACTCGTGTTTGACACTATTTTCTTAAGACAAAAATACCCTCACTTTGGTGCTTCGAGTTGGCAGCGTATGTCTCGTAAGATACAACGATCAGCAGCCTTTTGAAGCAGCACAACAATCAAAAGGCTCAGCGAACTAGAAAGCTATGTCTGAAACCCTCTCTCGAAAATAGAGCAGTATGCAGAATTGTGAACATTGCAAAAGCAACGGAGAGGGGGAGATGACTGGTGCATGTTCGGACTGACCGCCCAACAGGCACGACTCGTCACTCAACAGACATAACCCAAAAATTGAATCCAACCAAACCCTCTAACTGTTTGGTGACGATAACGAAATAACGGTTAAATAATTAATATTTAAATAAATAAATTTTTAACAAAAAGATAAGGGTTGGTTCGACCCGTAACCCACGAATCCGATCCCAACCCGACCAGTCGAGCGGGCAAGTGGAGTTTGGGTCAAACCCACCGTTAGGTAAGTCCTCCCCCTTTTCACAAAACTAGGCACGCCCAAGGGGCACATCCCTTAAGCTCAACTTGACTTATAGAAGCCACTTACCCATATTTCTCCCAACCAATATACGATTGAAAACTTATTTATACTAAATTAGACACTTACCCTTTTCTCCCCTAACCAATGTGGGATAGAACTTAGTTACTACCATTTTGTCAACTTTTATGGCACACTTTTGAAGTCAATTTCTTATTCACCCATTAACGATTTTGAACACCACAAAATTCATGATTAAACTACTTATAGAAAGAAACATATTAGGATTTGAAATTATTAAAAAAAATTAATCCAATCTAAAATTATTTAGCTTTAAAATTAACTAAAATCATGTTCAAAAATTATTCAAAACCCACTTATTTTATGACATTTACAACTTTCAAACTATTTTGTAAACTACCTAAAGTCTAAGCTAGTAAACTACCCTACGATCAAATTACCTAAAATGAAATCCTCTTGCATGGAATAAGGTTTTTATCGACACGAAGTGGAACCAAATTTCAAGTACGAATCTTTTGAAGGGCAATTAATTTTTCTTGCATATTATTGATCTAGTTTGAATCAGTACATGTTTCTTTATAGGATTGAAACTCAAAATAAGCATGAAGAACAAATAAAAAAGTATAATAAGAAGGTAAAAAATGGGTATTAAAAAATTCAAATTTTACCGGCAAAGTACGAGCATGCAAACATTTATTTAGAAATCTCTTATAAAACTTATTGATTTGGTATCTGTTGGCTTTTTTCACATATTTTTATATTTATTTTTTTACAAAAAAAAGTCAAAAAATTAAAAAACTTACAAAAAAAATAGAACTATGTCGAAATTAGTAGATATGTGTTGTGAAGGGGGAGACAGTTTACGAGAATAAACTAATAGAACAGACAAAACAATGGAAGGACGAAATTGAAAAGGAAGATTTAAATTAGCTAAAAATATCACATCTTATTAAGTAAAATAAAATTAAAAATTGTAAAGATTGAATTATAATAATGTGTATTATAAAGTAAAAACAATGAGGATTGCATAGTACGAGTTTAGCTAAATGCAAATATAGTAAATTTGGTTATACGAGTGAAGTCCAAATATGTCAGATGTCTACATGTATTGTTTCATATTTAATACATTTTAAATGTAGTATTTTATAAATTATTGTTTCATATTTAAAATATTTTAAAAAATCAAAAATTATTTAATTTTAAAAATTAAGTTTTAAATTATATTTTATTCGCTAATAATTTTCTTGTTTTTCACTTCAGAAAAAGCATATGCTTCGCACTATTGATATGCAAAGGTTTTTTTTAAAGTACGTATAAATCTCTTATTAAAAAAAATTGTCCTTTCTTATGAATTTTTTGAGTTTGAATGGAAAAAGAGTTTCATAAAGTTTCTTTGAATTTTTTGAATTTGGTTTTCAATTTAAAAGGAAAATCATTTTGATAATCATACATCCTTTTTAATTAAATTACATTTGTGTTGAAAAACAAAAAATAAAGTTCAAACACTATTTATTTTAATAAAAATATAATTTATTCAAAAATTTAATAATATTTGATTAACTTAAACTTTTTATAAAGATCATAATTTATAACTAAAAGTAAAAAAAAAATTACTTAAATCATCTAAGCGGACTCATTTTTTTTTTTTCCAAAATTGACAACCAATCAAACCATGGCATTAATTATTCTGAAATTTTACGTACACAAATAATTAATTGTTGATTAATTAAAAAATATATTTTAGTGCTTATTTAGAGAGTAATTATTCGGTATTCTTAAAGTACTATGTAATAATTTTACGTAGTGCTCTCATTCAAAATCATTGCGAAAAATTTTACAATAAAAACGTAGTGACTCACTTTCGTTAGATAGTTAAAAGACCAGAGATAACACATATAGAGGGTATTTGGTAAAATTTCTGCTACCAGCTTTTAACTTTTTACTACTAATTTTAGTTATAAGTTATATATTTTTCGAACACCAACAATTTTTATCGTAATTTTTAATTATTTTTTTTATATTTCAGCTATAAGTTGCAATATTTACCAAGCACTCACAACTTCTGCTACAAGGTACAATTTATAAGTCACTAACAGTAACATTTTCAAATACCCCCATAATGTGAGTTACAATCATTTAGTTACCAAAAGTGTCGCGTGCCATCACCTATGTTATATTTCGGGTACTTATTTAGAATGTCAAGAAAACTTAACTTTTAAGATGTATAACTTTTTTAGGAAAAAAAAAGGAAGGAGAAAAAAATTAAATTGTTAGGATAATTTTTGTAGTAATTTTTTTGCTTTTTTATTTTTTTACTTTTTATTATAATGTCTAAAATATTTTTATTTTTTATTTTTAAGTTATAATATTTAAAATATTAGAATGACTTTTTTTTTGTTTATATGAAAAAAAATTAATTTTTATAATTGAATGTAATATAGTCATTTTACTCTATAAAAAAATTTAATGAGTTTAAAATGTATATAAGTATTTCTTTTTTAAAGAAAGAGTGAAAAAAAATCAGTAATTTTCTAGAGAGACCAAACAGGGCATCTTAAAAGCTTTTTTTTTTTTTTTGTATAAAAAACCAGATTTTATGATAGCCCAAACAGATCCTCAGTCATTCATCGCAAATGGATTATTATTATTATTATGGAAATGCTTGAGAAATCTTAAATTATATGTAATAAGTAAATTTGTAAGGCAATGTCTGGATGGCTTAAATGAAAATCTCATTAATACTAAGTAGTAGTAGTTAAATAATTCACTAATATTGTGCTAGAAATAATTTATTAGGAAATCTAATACACTAGAAAATCAAATTCTTACCTTTTTCTAATTTTCTAGAATGAGCTGAAGTCAGAAGTTACCATTGGTAGTAGATGATAGAATGAATCGGTTTAAAATGATTCTAACTTACAAGTCTTGATTGTTGAATAGGTAATTAAGAATTACTTCTTTTTTTTTATTCCAATTCCATTCCAAACTATGTAACTATGACAATTTTAAATTACGATTCTGTTTGTTTCAATGTAAAATATTTTTAAATAAAATATTTTACTTAATTTTTACTTTTTAACTGATAATACTTATATAAAATATATTTTTTAATAAAACATTTTATCTCATTAGGCCAAATTTAACTTACAAAAAATTAACTCGTAAGTTAATTTTAAAATATACATTCGAAACCTTCACCTAATTCTTACTGCATTTAGTTATTCTCATAACAAATAAAAATGAATAAATGAGAAACAAATCCTTTCCGCATGAATCATTTCAAAATCCTTCACCAGAATCCTTCTTATAATTGGTTACTTTCATCTCTTGTTCTCATTTTTCAAGTTTTAACCAAACACAAAAAAATACAAATAAAAAAATAATTTTTACTGCATTTAGTCATTCTCATAACAAATAAAAATGAGTAAATGAGAAATAAATCCTTTCCGCATGAATCATTTCAAAATCTTTCACCTGAATCCTTCTTATAATTGGTTACTTTTATCTCTTGTTCTCATTTTTCAAGTTTTAACCAAACACCAAAAAATACAAATTTACATATAAAATATTTTGCGTCAAAACAAACAAAACCCAAGTTATTATTTTTTTTAAGATTCTTGCCATCCAAACTGAAATTCTCTTTGAAAATACATAATTATGACTTTAAATAGTATAATTTATACTTGTTAATTTAAAATCAAAAGCTATAAATAAAAACTATAAACACAATTGTTTATTTAAGTTTCAAATTTTGTTGCTGAACTACAAATTAAAAACTATAATTTCAACAGTAACAAACACCCCCCATGTCTCAAAAGTCGTCCACCCTAACTGAGTTATTTCAATCCAACCTATAAATTGAGAGTGTTGGCAAACCTAATTGAGCCTGTTTGACAAAATTATTGTTAATAATTTTTAATTTATTATTACTAATTTTAGTTATAAGTTATAAATTTTTTTAAATACTTACAATTTCTGTTACAACTTATAATTTTTTTTTTTTATTTCAACTACAAACTATCATATTTATCAAATCTCACAACTTTAACTACAAACTACAATCTACAAACTACTAATTTTAACAATGCCAAACACCACAACTTTTTTTCAACTACAAGTTAAAAGCTTAGTTTATAAATTCTCCCAAACACCCTCAATAGCAATTCATCTGAGTTTATACTCTCATGGGTAGCGTCTAATTTTATACTGAAACATGGTGATTGCTCTAATTCCAAATGACACAAACCTTGAATAAACCTCTTGAAAACTAGTTTCTATGAGGAAGGGTGCCGAAGAAATTTAAAGCACTTGAGTAATTTTTTATTTTATTCGATTTGAAACATAAACATAATAAATTTTATTCTCATTTTCCTAATCTAACCAAACAAAAGAACAGAACTTATAACATCTTTCTTTTTCTTTTTCTTTTTCTTTTTTTTTTGAGTAGGGAGCAAAATATAAAGTAGATCGTGAGGTGTATGTAGCATTATTGAAAAAATATAACAGATTATAGGGAAAAAAATGGGAGGATTTCGTTTTCTTTTTCTTTTTCTTTTTCTTTTTTTTTTTTGGGGAGGGGGGTGAATGAAATAGTTGATGCAACTCTACATTGCTTATACATTGTGATTTTAATTGGGAAAAAAATAGTTATCGTATTGATAAACAAAAATAAAAAGGGTTGCCAAACAAGCCCTTAACTTTCATACTCCGTGAAGGATTCCGCTAAGGGAGATAGAGGAGCATCTAACCTTGTAAGAACTTCTGGTACTCCCGCAATATCTCTTATTATCTGCATAAAAACCATCATAAGGTTCAAATTTCTAGCTAGAAGTTCGGTAAAGATGAGGATTTATTCATCTAAGTTCCACAATTAGAGTCCTGTTTGTTTTATGGTTAAAGAAATGGGATTTGACTATATATGAAAATAATCTTATATTTCCAAATGGAGAGAGAGGAATTGAACTATCACCTTAACTCTCTTAAGTACCGTAAACCTCCCATCTTGGGACTACTATTATCCCACCATCCAAGTAGATTTAAGAGTCCCGGGACTATTACTATTTTACTAATTTGTAATTTTATAATAATTACATTAAAATCATATCAAACTAAACAATGTTTTATTTATCCGCAAGATATTCTACTCTCAATCAAATACTTTTTAATACAAAAAATACTATACTAATAATCTAATCCATAATAGTCCGTGAAAGAACCACCCATCTGCTGAAGCCCACACAAAAATATTATTCGATTTTCTCCGCATGAGCACACATGGTTTTGTTTGTCCCTAACTGGGTAGTGTGGGATTCTATGCCCCTATATTATCCCCCAACGTGGAGGTCAACGTGGTAAGACTAAGGTTTCCACATACGGCGGCGCCATGTGACCACGCCTCTGCCAAAATTCGCACCAAGATATTATTCGATTTTTGCTACGGGAAACAACCAAGATGAGTTGAGAGCTCTTAAATGGACAATGTGGGATTCTATCCCCATATAGTTCAAATACTAATAATCTAAGTACACTATTTATCCCATGAAAATAATCATTATGTCAAACAAACCCTAGGTTTGTTTCCCCCTGTCTCCCATCCATCCCCCCATCCCCCGACACGGTCAGCCTCATCATTTGTCCCCTGCTTTTTGCCTTTTGATTTTGGCACCGTGACAGCAGTAGAGCTAAATGAAAAATGGGAGATCCGCCAAGGTAGCCAAGCAATTTAAAGTCGTTAGTAAGACTGTAAATTCAGATGTCTTGTATCCTCTCTTAGAAACGTTTGATACTTGTCATTTTACAAGTAATTGCAGTAATCCGAATGTATACCCTTCAAGTTTAAACGTCTCCATTCAAGAGTTCATTGTGCCCAATTCATTGACCGAGTGGATAAAGAGTTCACGCAATTTTTTCCAATGGTGAAAACCTCAGCACCAACTTTTTTAGCTTTAATAAACGGTATTCAGTATTAATACACTAAAAACTTGAAGCCAGAAAAACAAAGGTAGTTTCAAAAGTTGCTCTTTTGTTAGTTTAGATCATTAAGAGGATATATGCTTTCTTTGAGTTAATTTTGGGAAGTTAAACTTCTAATTATGAATCACTAGGACGAGGAGAAAGGGTCGAAGTTAGAACAATAGAAAATGATCGTGACTTTCAACAAATGAACTTAAATTTACGGGTGTTTAAAAAAACCAATAGAATGGACAAACTGGTCTAGATCGATCCAAACTGTAAGATTTAATTTGTTTTTTTTTTTTTAAATGATTTGAATTCGGTTCCAAATAACTAAGAACTGTTTTTTATGGTTCAGTTCACGAATTAAGCTTCTAAAGAACCGTATAGAACCCAACTGAGCTATTACCTAATTTTATTATAATACAAAGAATGAAAGGTCATATAACTTTTCCAAAGTAACTCGTTCGGATGAGTGTTTAGTTTTCTATAGGAAATCTGCTCGTTCTCTAGAATGTACAATGAAAAGCAATTATTCCAACAATGAGAAAGAATTATATAATCAAGTTGAAAATGCAATTTTGAGTTTATGGCGAGGCCAAAGGACCAACGGTAATAACAGAAAAAACTGTTGTAAACTTACCAGAATCTCTTCATCAAGATAAGAAATCATAAATAGTCTCTGGAAAGTACCACCTAAAGACCATTAAAAAACACAAAAAAAAAAAAAGAAGAAAAACAAACAACAAAGGACACAAAAGGAGTAGAGATTAGAATGGTTCATAAAGAGATGGGGGGCAAAACATAGAGGAAAACACAACAAATCTACCATGATTTTCAAAGAATTTCTTCTCTAAGGGAAGGGTTAGTTTAACAATCATAATGAAGAAGCAAAATAAAAAACCCAACTGTAAACTCACTCCAGACGAACAAGAAATCCAGAAATTAAATGCCCAGACAGAAGAGATTCTAGTTATGACAGGAAAGCCAAACAATAGAAATGAATAAACAGTGAAAGATCATAATTAAGAGAGATTCTAAAATTGTCATTGAACATTTTATTCATTTATGTTCATCGATTTTTCAACAGCCTCAGGATATTGCCCCCACAATGACAGAGAAGGGGATGAAATGGAGAATTGTTCAGCCAGTGTTGTAACCCATAGTTTTTTTTACAGGAGTCAAGGACAAGAAAATGCCAAAAAGGCATGCGGCGACAAATCAAAAGTGATAGATACATAAACACCCATAGTTTTAACAAGAAATATATAGGTAAATATTGATCGAACTAGACAGTGGATTTGTGTTGATGACCCTAAGTGTCGGAATTTAAGGCCCTTCTGAGTTGACTTAAATTGGGAGGTTAACCAAATAAAAATCTTAATGAAGCTAGGAGATTTTCTCATAACAACTCAAGATATATTATTGATGTCTAACCACACAACAATGACAAACGAGACCATCAATACATACCTATCTGACAACTAAAACGGGTGGAAAGATTCTAAATTTAGATGACATCAGGGCACGTTTGAGCTTTAAGCAACAAAAAACTCAAGATACATGAAGGGTGCCTTGCTTAAATCGCCCCACAATCTTGTCATCAAGCTCCTACCCTTGTGCAGCCAAAAGGAGAAGAAAAGAATGTGAAAGTGGGGAACACCATGCATGTGATTATCAGTCAAATGTATTACAAGGATGGCTGACATACTTAATACAAAAGCAGTTGCAGTTAGATCGAATAGAAGAAGAAGGAAAAACAGGGTATACGGCTGGAAAAGAGAGAATCCAGAAATTAGGGTTCTCTTTGTTATCACATGTATTGGTACTCAACACGATTCAAAACACCAAAATACCCTCATAACACACAACGAAAGAATTTTTAAATATTCCTCTTAAATCTTGTGATGCTCCAAGTTTCAACCTTTTTAATCAAATACAATAGACAATGCGACTCCCATGTGGTCAATATGCTTGTAAAACTATTGTAGACTTAGAAGTTCAACACATCAAATTAGACAGCTTTTGCTCAGCAGAAATGGAGAAAATTATAGAAAACATTAAAGTACTTACTCAATGGAACTTTCAGCCCACTGCCCATGGCATCCCTTATAGGAACAGGAAGCTGCTGTACAGTGTTAATTGCCTGACCAAATGCACCTCTTAGCTGTTCAGGTATTGTTTCTTCATCAACTTTTGGTAATTCAAGAACTCCTTCAACATATTCCTCTTTCATTCTAAGCGCTCCCTCGACAGATAACTGGGTGGATAGAATAAATCTGCATTCTATCTGTGCTTAACCAGAAATTACTTCACTACTGATTGCATATATAACCAGGAATTTTATGGTAAAACAGGTGTGAAGTGACCTATATGATGGAACAGCAAGTATATGTACTGAATTGATTACTTAAACACAGATTATAATCAAAGATAAAATACTCTACAACTCAGAGGTTAAACAACAGCTTTAAGTAAGAAAGCACTAGATACTAACAAGCAGGATCAAATTACTTGGTTAACAGAAGAAATAAAAGGTCCTAATATGCTAGTTTTCATTAGCCAAAGGGCCAATCTTGTAAGGTTGAAGTAATCTTGGTTGTGCAAATTAGGTCAAAGTTGTGGCAAAAGTGACAAGACAAAATGATATACAAATCTTTAGCAATGGTAGCGAACATATTGTCTGATTAGTAGAAGAAGCAGGTAGGATAGAGAGAGAGAGAAGCAGAAAATAATTGATGAAGAATGCAAAACCTTCCAAATAGAAAAGATTCAAAGTACAACTACAATAATCATTTTCCCAAGAGTGAGGCACCTCTATGAGTTCTTTTCAGTGTCTCAAACTCCACTACTCTCCTTTGGGAGTGGCAAAGACAAAGCTCAAGCTAACAGCACTCCTGTGACATAAATGAAGTTGGTTCAGCATTGCTGATTTACCAGTAAGAATGGCTGGTAGAAGAAGCTAATGGTTAAAAGGAACTCACACTCAGTTAACGATTGCTATGCTTAAAAAGGCCATTCTCCAGTGCTGGTAACAGTTATTGACCTGCTGATCATTTTCTATGATTGCCTTTAAATATTGAGCTTATATTATAACAGAAAACCTTACATAAAAGGAGGACATTCTGCCAGGATTGTTTTTCATGGGGATAGTGGAAATTCTTCAAGATAAAAAGGAATTTATCAAGGCACTTATGTCATGGTATAAGTATCCAAAAAGATGATTTTTTCCTTTAAAGCTTTAAGAAATCCAAACTTAAACCACAGAATCAGGAAATTGCACTAATCTATACTATTCTTAAAAGGCAACCCAAAAGTTTAGTTTTTGAAGCCAGTTACCTTTCTTTTTCCAAATATTCTCCTATAACAGTTTGAATTTTAAAATTTTAAAATTTATAGAAGTAGTTCCACAACTACCCACTCTTTTCCCTTTTTATTGTTTTTTTTTAATTTTAAAATTTTATTACTTGAATTCTCATAATTTATAATTAACTCATATTATTTTTATAATATATTATTTTTTATACTTTAAACTAATTCAAATTGCACACACATGGCGTGTGTCCGAATGCTATTTTGAATCAAACAAACACAATATTTGCATTCGTAAAGAACTGGAACCATCACATAAACATTCAAATGGCCAACCATAGCCTAAAACACCAAAAACTTGATAAATAAAAGAGTTAATTGAGTATTGTTAGGTACTATAGTCCCTCCTATTAGATTGGCCATCTCGTTTGACAAACACAATTTGACTTGTAATTATCCTCTTGCTATCTTTGTATAACCAATTATGCGTTTCTCACTCATGGTCCACTGCATCAAGTTCGACATCATCAGGAGTGACAAGATGAAGCTTAAAAAGCTCATTTTATATTTTATGAAGTTTCGTGCTCAAGCACAAGTTGAGCACGACATAAATCTTCAAGGCAGTGAATCTGAAGTTTGGTGTTGAACTCACCGCGCTCAAGCACGAGTCAAGCAACAGATCTGGTTCTGGAATATAAAAGCTTTGTTCTTTTATTTCAACCCTAATTTCTGACGAGCCGTTCTTTCATCTTAAGGGAGAAAAAGCTTTATAAGGTACTTGTGGTGAGCTCATTGCTAAATCTCGAGGAATTATCAACAGAACTATGAGTAAGAGACTTTTCCTTAAGATTGATTGATTTCTTCATCAACCTCAAGTCCTTTGAAGGAGTTCAAAGGCAGTCAAAGCTTCCTCAGTGAATTCCCAAGGCAGTTGAAGATTCGTGGATTCGTATCCAGATTATTTGAGCACCATGGAGGTAGAGTTGGATTTGGCGAGTTCATATTACAATGATGGATTTGATCCATTGTTTAGTTGTAAGATTTCTTGTAACTACTTTTTCATCATAGTGGAAGATTTTTGGACAAGGTGCCATGGTTTTTTACCCTTTGGGGTTTTTTCACTTGAAAATTTGCTTGTGTCATTGGTTGTGTGATTGTTTATCGGGGTATATCATTGTAGCAAGTCAATCCAAAAGAGTTTTGGTTTTTCAAGATTATCAAGTTTTTCAAGTATTGGTAATCTCCTTCATCTTTTCATGATGGTCAGCAAATTTAAACGAAACTCTGGTGGAGCACAGGAAAAAGAGATGAAACATATAAATTATGCTGCCAAAACTCAAAATTGCAGGTTTTCCACGCAACGACCTTCTTAACTAGAAACCTTTGAATGTTGGAACTTGGAACCTCATCCACAAGAGATATGTAATATGTGAGGAGACTCAGGAGACTGACAGAAAAAATTGACTTCCCACCACTTGTCAAGTGTGAATTAAAGAACACAAAAATAGAATAGATCGAGCAAGAAGGGAAGAAAGAATTAAGCAAGACACAAAGATTTACATGTAAAAACCCTCCAAATAAATATGGGAGAAACCAAATGGCAACAAATAAAGAAATCTCCATTGTAAAAATAATGGGTATACAATATTTCTCCACTCAATAGAGAGGGTATTTTCACACTCTCCAATAAAAATTTGGATATACAAGAAAACACTCTCAAGTTTGTGCCTAAAACTTGAGTAACAATTAGTAGAAATATTTCTCTCTCAAAAACTCTTTCTCTTTGAGTTATCCCCTGAGTTTAAATATAAAAATGAACTTCCTATTTATAGTTAAAGTTCCACGGACCTAACCCTATAAATACGTATGATTGACGGACTTATCGCCAAATATCTAAGAAATTGATTTTTGGTAGCAGCCACTTTTGAAAAACCAAAGCCGACCTTCAAATTCAATGATACGGTTGTGGCCGCATTCCCATTGAGATGTCATGCAAGGATAGTGTAAACACAATGTGTTCACACTTTTAGGTGGACGGTCCATTAATTCTCTCCCTCCACCTCAACTTGGAGGAGGGAACACCTGCAACGACTCCTCATATAGAATCCATTCCGGCCATGTCTCAGCAAAACTCGATTTTGTCTCTCAGCACAACCTTAGTTTAGCATATCAGCAAGATTCTTATCAATGTGAATTTTCACCAACTTCATGAGCTGCTTCTCCATTATTTTGCATATCCAATAATAACGAACATCTTGGTACGGGAATGGTAAGTGGCTTACTTAGGCCTATTGCACTATAGCTATCACAACATACTACGTACTGTCCTTACTTTCGGCCCAATTCTTGGAGAAATTGCTTCATCCACAATATTTCTTCCCTTGCTTCAGTAGCAGCAATGTATTTTGCCTCTGTTGTAGATAAACAACACACTTTTGCAGTTTGGACTGCCAAAACCGCTCGGATAAAAGCCCTCTTCACAACCAGAGAAAAGAGCTTATCAAAGTTAATGCATTTCTTCTATCCAAACCCCTTGACAACCAATCGAGCATTGTGCTTTACTAGCTTCCCGCTACTATCTTTTTTCAGCTTGAAGACCTATTTGTTCTTTAATGTTTTTGTGCCCTTATGAAGTTCCATCAACTCATCAGTATGTTTCTCACGCAAGGAATTTGTCTCATCTTGCATTGTCCGTATCCTGCAATTTTTGTTATTATGAGTTTGTGCCTCTTGAAACTCTCAGGCTCCTGCTCATAATTAAAATATAATCAGACGCGGGATATCTGCTACATGGCCTGTGTTTTTTGGCCGATCTTCTCAACTAAGGTTCTACAATTTCTAGTGGAAAGAGTTCCGCACCCCCCCACCCCCACCCCAGCTTAACACCCACTTCATTCGAGTCAACTGCTTCTGTGACTTCATCCTACATCACAGCATTCCACCCACTTCATGAAAATGCATAGAGTGGACTTGTCATCAAATCTTGATCAATGCACTTTGGATACAAGTGCAAAAGCCTTGCCTCCAAACATTCTCAAATGAGTGTAAGAAACATAGTTGCAGACCACAACTGTTTAGGGATCTACAAATTCAGCGGAGTTGATGGTGATCTATTGATTAGATAAGGTTGTATACAGATAGCTTTTTCAAACTCATAGGAAGTATATCTCTACAATTGTTTATACGGAGACACAAGAAGTATATCTCTACAATTGTTTATACGGAGACACTTCAATGGTTTTCGTTCTCTCTTTCTGCCATAACATGAAATCTCTAAAAAGTCTCAAACAACTAGTCCTTTATTTTCAGAAAAGGCACTTTTGGTAAATTATCATCAATAAAATTCAAAGTATTTGTCACCTCCTAATGACTCTTCTTTTCTGGGAACACATACATCTGAATGAATCAAACTCAACATCTCTTATCTTCTTTTAGCAAAGGAATAAAAGGAACTTTGTAATCCTTGTCGAATAGACAATAATCACAAGGGTCCATGGCAATACTTTTGGCAAATGGAATAAAAGACTTATTTGCTAACTCTTTGGTGAAACGATTTGGTGAAAAGAATATAATAAAGTGAACTACATTCTATTTTTTATCTTTATTTTTTGAAAAAGGTAAAATACCGAAAATAAAAAGAATATAGCATGGGAGAAGGTTGCAACTTTGGTTACTAGGTTACCTCATTTAGTTAATAAACCTTTCCAAAAAGAATTTGCACAACAATTTCTCTTGAATCCCTTTTTCACATGTCTTGTATAATGTACAACAAGCTCATCCTATGGCAACAATCGAGGACTTGTTAGTCAGCTTCCAAGTATCATTGCTGTAAATAATTCTCATAACCTTTGCAGTCAAGAGCAATTCCAAAAATAAAATTGAGGCGCAAATCGAGAACATAACTCACATCCATCAACACCAAACTGTACTCAACATTGATTCGAATGCAAACGTCACCTACTCCCACAATTTTAGAATAGCTAGTACTATCCATCCTAATAGTATCAAAATCTTTAGCTTTATACAAACTAAAGAACTCTCCATTGGGAATAGCGTGGTAAGAAGATATCGTACCAATAACCCATTTTGTGTCATGGTCTGCAACGTGAAGCCACTTTTTTTCTTCTTCAAAAAAGAGTACCACGACGTCTTAGGATACAACGGTTGACGTGTTCCCATCATCTAGCTTCGTATGATTATAGTGTTGCCTATGTTCTCTCTTCAAGATTCAGTAGTGCTTCTTCATGTGAGATCCTCTTGTATACAATGTGGTAGCATTTAAACTTAAGTTTTGGCTGGCTTTTGGTGCCTTGGATTTACTACGATCCTGAGATCTATTGTTTCCACCTCGACCTACGCTTTTGCCTTTGACACAGTTCCTGACAAGATTTTTCACAACAAGGACATTTGTGTGTGTTTTGCACCATGTCTTTTCTTCTTGTCTCTTCATTTAAATAAAGCATCCTTGACCATGACCATAGCTAGTTTAGCGTTGCAAGCATAGTTGCTAAATGACAAAACTCATGTCTTTCAACTATTCAGGCAAAGAACTCAAAAGTAACAATGTATGTGTATGTCGTCTAGTACCATCGTGACGGTAGTTAACTAGTTCACCAAACTCTAAAATTCACTTGTGTCCTCGGTAATTGAATTCTTGCCCTTGAGTGTCAAATTCACAAGCTTTCTCATCCATAGGACTTTATTTCGGACAATCTTTGACCAATACAACTATAATTTCTCCAGTGACAAAAACTATTAGTTTCTTGGGCAATATGATGGAACGAATGATCAGGCTAACAATTTTTCGTGTTCATTCTGTCACACTTTTCATTTTTCTTGCCTCTGGTTTGACATCGTCATTCTTAAGCGGAACAATAAGATCCTTATTATAGCATGTCTTTCATTCTTGGCTTCCAAATACCATAATTTGAAGCCGTAGGTTTGATCATGCTGCTTAGTGCGGTATCATCTATTTTAATTAATACAAGGCACTTGACAAGAAACAAGCCCTCATACCACTCGTTGGGAAAAATTTTCCTTCCACCACTTGTCATGTGTGAATTAACTAATACAAAAATGAAGTAGATCAAACAAATGGGAAAGGGCACAAGTCCATGGAACACCCACATTTACGTGGAAAATTCTCCTAATGAATTAAGTAAAAAACACAATATAAAAAGAAAAGAAAAAAAGGAATCTCCAATATAAAAATAATGGGTACACAATATCTCCAATCACCAGTGGGAATACAAAGTATCTCCACTTCACCGTGAGTATTTTCACACTCCAATAAAAATCGGGTATTCAAGAAAACACTCTCAAGTTTTGTCAACTTGAGGAACACTGAGTAGGAATATTTCTCTATCTCAAAACTCAGCATGCTTCTTTCCAAGTTTGCAGTGATTTGAAACTAAGAAATGAGCTTTCTATTTATAGTTGAGATTTCAAGGACTTAATCCTGCAAATAGGGATGAATGTGGGACTCTATCAACAAAGATCTAAGAAATTGATTTTTAGCAACAATTATTTTTGAAAAACCAAAGCCAAACTTAGAATTCAATGATGTGGCTGCAGCTGCTTTACCATTGAGATGTCATGCTAGGATAGCAAAAGCAGAATTAATATGTTCACACTTTGAGGTGGACGCCCTGTGAGAGAGATGATGCTTACACATTTGAGGACTTAACACGATTACAGCTTTTAAAAACTCTTTCATCATTCTTTACTCACGCAAATACACCATATAGAAAAAAACTCATGAATTGTGTGATTCATTGTTTTGGACAATTGGCAAATCCAAGAACAATGAATTAGAAGACAAACAAAACATGCCAAGTACAAAATAAGAGTGTGCCCCGTGAGACAGATGATGCTTACACATTTAAGGACTTAACTTGATTACAGCTTTTTGGATTGTCTTCTGCCAATGCGGAAACAGAATTAATGTGTTCACACTTTGAGGTGGACGCCCCATGAGAGAGATGATGCTTACACATTTAAGGACTTAACTTGATTACAGATTTTAAAAACTCTTTCATCCTTCTTTGCTCGCCCAAATACGCCATATAGGAAAAACTCATGAATTGTGAGATTCAAACTTTTGGACAATTGGAATATCCCAATAACAATGAATTAGAAGACAGACTAACATGCCAAGTACAAAAGAAGAGTGCGCCTAGCAGTGAACATTACTTAAGACCTCTAGTCACAGAGATGAGAAACCACAGAGAATACAACACATTTATATCTAAGAAAACTTCCATCGAAAGGCTGCACCAAATTTTTGTATACCAGTTAAAAAAGTTTTCCTCCAAATTTGATAAACCCACAGCGAGCTGACACCCAGAAAAACAACAACTTTAATTGCAAAGGTAACAATTAAACCATACACGATTTTGCATTGAAGTGTTCAGCAAAGTTCATTTGCATTGTAAAATATGGTTGTGCATGGTAATTCAATAAATAGAACATATCTCAAACAATTACCGAGTTCAGCAATCTCATAATTGCAGTTATTTTTGCATATCGATCTTTGATCACCACATCCAGTTTTGACAAATTTGCCAATGCCGAGGGAAAACTCCTGTTGCAGTATGAAGTTTGCATCAAAATAATTAGATGTCATTCAATTCAACCAAATTCCAAACATAAAATTCATGAACTAAATCAAGTGCCCCTTTTGAGGTAATTCTGAATCAAAAAGATTCAAAAGAGAAGGCAGTACTCACTGAAATACAAATCTAGCAGCAAGGAGGCCTGGGCTTCCAGATCCAAACCACTCAAAATTCCACCGGCCTTCCAAAAAGGATGACCTGGATAGCTGAATACTCAAATAAAACATTGCATACGAAATCATTAGACATTAAATTGCTTTTGTAGGATAAGCCCCTACGTTGTTGGCCGAGGGGTTGGATTGAGTCGCTCGAGAACAATTATCCTCTCAGTCACATCAATCTGCTGAACATCTGTAGTCTTTCCAGTAACTAAAGCTTCAAATCCCCCAGAATCTTTAAACTGAAACAATCATTCCAAGAAACCTACTCAACAAAAATTAAGCTTAAAAGCTGGTAAATAATAACAATGCATCACATACATCACATTCACAATTTAGATAAATAAATTCATGAATTTGCAAATGACACAACAAGAAGCAGCCAAGATTGCCAAATTCCTTTTAAAACTAAATAAAAAAGATAAAGCTATGCGACCTTTTGTTCTTCTATTAGAAAAAACTGAAAAATTAAAATTAAAATTTTTTTTAGTCACAATGAAAATGACTGAACATTAGCAGAAGCATTCTACTTAACCAAAGTAACAGAAGTGTACTTCAGGAATTGAATCAAATTAACAATGTTCCTAGTTATATCATTCCATTGAAGTGGTACAATAAAGATATCAAATTCAAACGCAAAGTCAGATTAAACCAAAGTGACAAAATTTTACTTCAGGAATTGAATAATGGAATCAAATTAACGATGTTCCTAGTTACATCATTCCATTGAAGTGGTACGATAAAGGTACCATCAGATGAAATCAAATGCAAAGTAAAAAATTTAAAATACTTTTCCGCTCTCCTGACTGAAATTTATCTAAACTTCAGGAAAGTTGCTAAATGGATATATGCTTAAGTAACATGGACACATACACGCAACACACACAGACACGCCTAAACATCAAGTTTCAAAAAATACAGAACACGACGTACTAAAAACAGGTTAAAATTTTATATTTTCATAGATTTATTATATATCAAATATGTAAATAATTTATTCAGTAGTAATTAAAAATATACAACATATCACTAATAAAATTTAAAAATCATATATTTCATCTCATGAATGTTCCCAAATATATTAATTGTGCATAATTTGGATTTCAAATAATGCAAAAGGTTATTATTATAAAGAAATTCATCAGTGTTCACAGAATTCAAAAAGTATCCGTTAAGTGTCTATAAACGTTTAAAAGGTACCGAACATGGATTTAGAAGCGACCGAGTAATGTCGTGTCGTCTACATCGTAGAAGTGCCGACTTCTTAGAATATATGTGTTTGTGTGGAGTGATTAAAATGAATCAAATCATAAAACTTCATAATTATTCAGATTCAATAGCGGAATTAATCACAAATATCAAACAATGATAAGCCGGTCTAAATTTAAAGCTTCTAATGTTTCGAAAAATGCAGAGGCTGACGGCGAGAAGTAGCGATTCCTTAGCAGAGAGTCTCTCCATTTCCTTGGCGTAAGCGGCCGAAGCTCCTTGCACGGCCTGCTGGACCATTGCCCTGCAAACTCCGTATTCCTTCACTTTCCGGACCATTTTCCGACCACTGAGATTTTTCCGACCGTTTCTCGGGAAAACAGTAACATATTGTAGTGAGTTAGTGGAAAATGAATGCGCAGAACGACGCGAAGGGAGTGCAGAAACCGCTGATGGAACCAAGACTTGAATCGAAGAGGCCATTGAAGTGATTCCAAACCCTAATTACGTGAAATAAATAAATTCATCAACAATTTGTTTTTATTTAATTGTTTTTTTGGTGAGTTCTCTAACGTCATTTTGAAAAACTTACATCGCCCAACACACAGCTTACGACTTGTTTGGAATGTTTAAAATTTTAACTTTTAAAATGTTTAATTTTTTCTTAAAAAGAGAGAAATAAAAAAATTAAGGTATTTAGAATAATTTTTGATAGTAGCTATTTTGATTTTTTTCCTTTTATTAAAATATTTAATATATTTTTATTTTATTTTTTTAAATTATAGTATTTAAAATATTACCACAATTTTTTATTTTTATGAAAAGAATTGACTTTTTTAATTAAAGGTATTATAATAATTTTAAGTCAAAAAATTAAGGTGTTTGAAATCTGTATAAATTTTTTTTTTTTAAATTAAGAAATAAAAAAATACTTGATTTTTTTTAGAAATCAAACAATATTACTTAAAAACTAAATTTTTTGGAAGAAAAAAAAAACAACTTTTTTGGAAAACAAAATAGGGGCTTATATTTGTTCAAGTGGGTGTATTGTTTAGATTTTCGGGTCATGAGTAATTAGAAATATAAGAAGGTAATTAAAAAAATTTAAAATAAATAAATAAGATAATAAAATCACCTATATAATATTTAGTATTGTTGAAACTAGTAACTTATAAATTATAATGTATAATTGAAGTTGTGAGTATTTGACAAAAATTATAACTTGTAGCTAAAATAGAAAAAAAAGTAGTTATAATTTGTAATAAAAATTGTAGGCATTTAAAATAAATTATAACTTATAACTAAAATTAATTACAAAAAATTAAAAGCTGTAACAAAAAATTTTACCAAGCATCCCCTTAATAAGTTTTTTTTTAGCTTGTGTGGGTTGTTTTGTTTTTAATGAATTTTTTAAACTTTAATACAAGTAAACATACTTTTTTTAGATTTTTTTCCGTTGAGAAATTGCAAAAAAAAAATGTAACAAGAAATTCAAGAATTTGTTATTAGTTTATAAATTAATTATTACTTGTTACTTATTAATTTATAAATTAAATTATTAATTATTAGTTGTTACCTATTATATATTAGTTATTATTTTATACCATTAAAAAATTATTTTGTGCAAGAATTTGAACTAAATGTGACATAAGGCAATTCTTCCAAAAAAAATATTGGCACAAATTGAAAAAGTGTATAATACTTTTGCCTCCTTAGCTTGATTCGAAATACTATGTCAAAAGGTATAAAATAAAAGTATTGATACTTTCAATTCTTCCTAAAATTATTTAAATGATCTCTTAAAAGGTATCGACACTTATAGAAAAAAGTTTCATCACTTTAGACAAACTAATTGAAATGATAAAAGAATTAAAAAAAAAGTATCGACATTTTTCGTGCTTGTGTCAATACTCTTGATTTAGTATAAGAGAATGCTCTATTTGCGGGTGGACACTTGTGATTTGTTTGAAACAGATTTAATTAAAAGTGTGCGTGTGTGTAAATCTTTTAGACCAATTTCAAAGAAATCTTAGTAGAGAATTTAAATCAAAAAAAAATATAGAATATTTCAAGAAGGAATTATCATAATAGAAAAATATTATATTATTATCCAAATCACTAAAATAGAACCTTGAAGCTAATAGTATATGTAATTTTTTGGCAAAGCATACGCGATAAACTGTTTGAGTCATCATTGTAGATTCAATCTAAATCTACAAAATAAAATCTTTAAAGATTTTGGGCGAAAAAAGTCATATTGTAAGCGTAACCCATAAATATAGGTAGACTCAAATTTGTGGGATCAAACTAATTTGAACAATTAAACTCTATTTTTATTTTATTCTCATAACATTGTGGGACTAAATTCATATCATTCTTGAACGGTTAAGTAGTTAGGATACAAAATGTCTAGGTCTAAAGCGTGTTGATGTATTTTTAAGCTTTGAGATTCTGTTGACCCGGTTCGATATTACTTAGCTCTGAGCTCCTTACTCTTATTTGTTTTAACTTTTTTAAAGGTTTTTTTTTTGCTTAAAATTTTTTAAAAAAACTTATTTATATGATTTTTTATTATAATTAATTAATTTTTTCTACATCTTTTTATTTTATTTTTTTTTAATAAAAAAGTTAATAAATCAAAAAACCTACAAAAAAAAATTAAGCCAAACACACGCTGCTGAGATTAAGCCATGACACATTCCATTCTCTTTCTGGTAGTCACCCCTCCAATTTCGGGTTCTTATCCGATTAAAGTGTCTATAATCACGCTTGGAACAAATTGTTACATTCCATTGCACCCTCTAATCCTCTCGTAAAAGAAAAAACTAAGGCCCTGTTTGGGCTATCTTAAAAGCTGTTTTTTTTAATTAAAAAAATATCTTTTAAACTGCACTGTTTGACCTCTTTAAAAAAATCAATAACTTTTTTTTCACTCTTTTTTAAGGGAAAAAAATTATATACATCACAAACACAAACACAGTAACATTTTTTTATAAATATATAATACTCTCAATTAATCTTCACAAAAAAATTTTAAAAATGCACTAATATCTCAAATATTATAACTTTAAAATAAAAAATAAGGACATTTTAAGTATTTTAATAAAAATAAAAAAATTACTATAAAAAATTATTTTAAATAATTTAATTTTTTTCCTTCATCTTGTTTTTAAAAAAGCTACATTACTTAAAAGTTAAATTTTTTAAAATTTCTTTGATATTTTTATTGTAATGTGAGGACACACCTCTATCTACAATAATAGGTCATTAATAGTCTGTTGTACTAAATTGGGATAAAAAGTGAGCATTTAGTTTACTTGTTCCTTTTAATTTTTTTTTTTTTATTTTTTAAAAATTTATGACGATAAGAAAATTTTAAAAAATATTTTTTTTTTGACTAAAAAATTAAAAAAAAAATACTAAAAATAAAAATAAATAAAATTTTTTAATTTATTAATTTATTTTGAGTTGTTTTAATTTACAAGTTTTTTTTATTTTTTAATTATTTTTTTATTTTTTCCACTTGCCTCGGTAAGAGGATACCAAAATTATATTTTAATCAAATAATAAAAAACAGTAACAACAAATATTAACAAATAGATAAGTCAAATTAACAATTATCCCTCCTAAATCAAGACGTAACATTGATGTAAAGTTATCTTTGATAGTCATTGTAAGAGACGGAATTAGATAACTAATCCCGTGAATCTGTGTTGGTTTGGTAAAATTAATAATGAATTAAAATTAGTAATAAGATGGTAATAATTTTTTTTTTATGTTTGATTTAAATAATATAAAGTAATGAACTAAACAAACTCATATTTAATTTAGATAAAACTAGATAAAGTGAAATAAAGATCAAGTTTGCTATTTTTCAATATTACCCCCCGAATCTGTGTATTCTTGGAAGGGCAACACATTGTTTAATGGATACAAGGATATGTGTAAACTCAAACTCAAATCGTTAGAACCCAAACTCATCCGGGCACAAGTGGTTTATAGCTTATGGTCCTAAAATGGTTTGCAGAATTGCAGGTAAAAATGGATTGGCGATGATGAACTAGTTTGGGGGCAGAAGTGGAAAATGAATAATAAAATGGTAAATCTTCAAGGATTTTGGATTCGTAATGCCATTCCTCATATGGGATTCATAAGTCTATACGGACTAATAATTCGGCCAGAATTGATAAAATCAAACACGATTTTAGAAGAAATGCTGAACTGATAATTCAATTCATACCTCGATAACGCCTATCAAACAAGGCCTATGGGACTTGGTATTCCGAATTCCATCCCCATTAAGAACCTAATTACAATGTTGCCCTTGCTTTTCTTCTTTAATTATCAAAATGCCTCTGTACTATTAATGGCATTATCTCAAAAACACCACCATATCTCACCTTCTTCATCTTTTTGCGTCCTTTAAAAATATCAGTAACTCCTAAATGGCATATGATGCAAACTAAGATGAGACTCTGAAAAAAGGAAGAAAAAAAAAAGCACCAAACACAAAATAGAAAAAAAATTGCTAAAAATTCAGGAGAAGTAAGTTTACTTTTCTTTTCTTTTTTTTTTTTTTTAACAAAGGGCTAGCCTTCTCTGTATGCATTTTAGTTTTTTTTTTGGTCCAAGGGTATAATTGAAATTTTATAAAATTAATCCACTACCATGTGTGCAAATCAAACAAATGGTGGTTCAGCCCATTCACTATTCAATGCAAATTAAACATGTAACTAACTAATCTAAACTCATTTATAATCTTTATAAAAATCTTAACTCATTGTTAATTTCATTCAATTTGTATTGATTATCAAGCAAAGCCTAAAAGTGATATTAAAAATAAACAAATATAATTATATTTTACATTATTTAATTCTACTCATATCAAACATGAGTTTATTCAGTTCATTATTTAATTCTATCTAAATCAAACATGAAAAAATTACTACGTCATTACTAATCACACATTATTACCAATTTATATATATAATTTTATTTTATTATTAATCTAGCCCAACCTATACCGATTATCAAAGGTGCCTAAGCGTTCTGACCCTTAATTTGCCCAGTATGTATTTTTTATTATACTTGTTTTGTTGTTTACTTTTCATAGTTGACAAAAACAATTAAATAACCTATGTTACATAAGCAGAACCAGAAAACACATTATTAACTCAAATAGTTATTATTTAGCCAATTATTTTAAATTATTTTTTTAGTTGATATAATTATACTAAAATAGATCAACAGTTTATTTAACTTGATTTTTATAATTAGATAATAAAAAAGTAATATTGACCTTTTACATAAATAAAATAAAATTAATAGATCAAATAAATGCTTTATGAGAAATTATTGGAGTTTGAACAACAATCTCCGAACGCGAACGAAAACATATCCATGCACACGCCAAAAAAAATCACACAAGGAATACGTGGTTCGACACAACCTACCTATATTCACGGGTGCGAGAAATAATCTATTATAACATAGAGTGTACAATCTTGAGATCAAAAATACCCCAAAATTCAATACCCACAACCCAAACCTTAAAACAAACCTCGTTTTTTCGCTCAAATGTCACTCCCATGCCTTGATATTTTTCTATCTCTCCCTACATCTCTAACTCCTTTAATTTACTTTCCACAAACCTATTAGAATTATAAGGCTCATATAAACAAATATTTAAATCTTAGCCGCCATATCACTATGAAATTCTAAAATTCTAACCGCCATCTAATTATAAAATTCTAATTATATGGGTTGCAGAATACAAAACATATCCCAAACAAATTTTACCTTGGTTTGAATTCTGCAAATCACATTGAAGATAACCAATGTCGATATTGATTATACTATCGTTATTAATCTACCACATTCAAATTAGAATGGCCTGCACATATACATCAAGATGCTTGACACTTATTCGCTGAGGTGTTCGTCGCTACTCTACCTATTCACAGAGGTGTAATAATTGCTAATTATTTATCGAATTAAAAAACAACGTCTGACTTGACTCCACCTGCAACTAAAATTTCAGCTGCATCCATTAATTATTACTCTTCCACAATTGATTGAACCAGGTTGCTCCTGATTGCCTCTTATCACCCGCAATCAATTCCGATCGTGCCTGATCAAACTCGATTTTGAGCTTAATCTGTCCAACCTCAACAAATCATTTAGAATTCAAAAATTCTGACTGTACCGATGAATCCGTTGCGCCAAGAAACTTTACGATTACCAAAGATCAAGCTAATCTCCAATTATGTTTCATCTTTTTGTTGCACACGAATTTAGCACAACCTATCTACATCCACGAGTGCAAGAGATAATTTATTATAATTTAGAGTATGCAATCTTGAAATTAAAAATAGCCCAAAATCGAACACCCACAGCTCGGGCCCTAAAACAAACCCTATTTTTTTGCTCAATGGTTACTGTCGTGTCTCCGGTATTTTTTCATCTCTCCCTACATCTCTATTTACTTTGATTTACTCTCCACAAACGTGTTAAAATTATAAGACTCATATTTATAGACGAACATTAAAACCCTAGCCTCCATATCACTATGAAACTCAAAAATTCTAGCCGCGATATAATTATAAAATTCTAATTATATAGGTCGCAAAATATAAGGCACACACCGAACAAAAATATTGGGAGAATTTTTAATGCCGACAAAAAGTACATGCTCGGGGATCCAGAAAATACATCTTTATTAAACTTTCAACAATTTACAGAATCTGAAATTACAGAGAATGA
>JAOTRH010000002.1:12048419-12064342 GCA_034768845.1 Heliamphora exappendiculata
TTTCAACCAAGAATTGATATCCATTAGATGGAAATGATTTTTTAATAGGGATTTTAGTCGAAAGTTTAAAAAAATAAATTTTAATGCATAAGATTTATTAATAAAAAATTTAATGCGTAAGGTTTAATTACATAATTTTTTCTAAAAATATTCTATAAATAGATAAATTTATTTATTTTGTATAACAAACAGATAAATTTATCTATTTGATATTTATCTGTTTTCTTATCAACATAGATAATGCAAATAGATAAATTTATATATATTCTTTATGCATATTTTGAAAAGATATAAATAAATTTATTTATTCTAAACATTTTTATCTTAAAAGAATCTTGTGCATTAAAATTTTTATAAAGATGAATCTTACTTGTTCAAAAATTGTATGCTGAATGAAAAATAGTAAACGGCTTATAAATTGGACTGTTCACCAATTTTTTATTTTTTAATTAAAGGTATTATAATAATTTTATTTTTTAAAAATTATTAATTTTAAAAAAATTTAAATCGTATAACTTAAAAATGAACTTTTTTACCAAAAAACTCAAATTTTAAATTATCACTGATTCCATAACGTGGCCCTAAAATATGGAGGTGAGAAGAAAAAAATTAAATGGAGAGTAGATATGTTCAAAAATTCGTCCAATTCACTCAACCGTCCCGTATCTGCTCACATTACGTTGATCCAAGCAAATTAAAAACAAATGGCAATGCAAATTGATCGATTGAGAAAGAGATTACACGGGTCGATTGATGGTAGTGGTTTCAATCACTTCCACCCGCTATTCAACCGATCCGCACGTATATAATACTTATTATTTAATTATTTTTTATTTTATTGTTAATTTATAGCTCATAACTTTTTAATCTAATCATTAATCCGTAAGGCATAAATAGAAAAGTATAAATTAAAAATTATAAGTCTCACTATCTCATATAAAAATATTTTTCTACTCTCTTAAACTCTAAAATATTTTTGATTTTTAATTTTTTATAACAGTGAGTCAGTGGCTTCGTGAGCCACTGACTTATGTTTTTTTTAATATTTTATTTGGTGTTTATTACCTTATATCATGAATGTAGAATATTTGTTTTTGTAAGTACTCAAATATATTATTAGAATATTTATTTAAATCTTTACATGAATATTCTGTTTAAACTGATGTAATTTCTATTTTGATTTCGAATTAATAGATAAATTAATAAAATATTTATTTTATTTTTAAACTGCCCATTCACCAAATCCGTCATTGCAAAATATTAAAAAAAAAAAAAACTAATTTGCCAGTTTTATAAAGCGGATGGTTCGGTGGTGGATTGAAATTTTTTATAGGGGCTTTCAGCAAAAAGTCTAAAAAATAAGTTTTAACGTGCAAGACTCACCAACAAAATTTTTAACATGCAAGATCCAATCGCGTACAACACAGATAAATTTAATACAAACAGATAAATGTATATGTAATGCGTGCATATAAATTTATTTATTGTATTATTTTATGCAAAATAGATAAATTTATTTGTGTTCTTAACATAGATAAATTTATTTATGCATTATCAAAATATGTATTAAATACACAAATAAATTTATTTATCATGTATACATAAGCAGATAGATAAATTTATCTTAATGAAGAACAACGTGTCTTTTTAAAGTATGTATAAATCATACAGATAAATTTATCTGTATATTTATTTAAGCATGCCAGAAAAATTAAATAGACATATAAATAAATTTATCTTTGTACCTTTTCAAAACAGGTAAATTTATCTATATATTTATTTATACAAGACAGATAAATTTATTTGTGTACTTTATATATGTTTTAAAAATATATAGATAAATTTATCTATTTTATGGTCCAATTAGATCTCGCACGTTAAAAATTTTATTGATGAATAAAAAATAAAATAAAAACGCCACTACTTTAAAAATCTAAAACTAATTTTTTATTTTTTTATACCTGTTATAAAGCCAAAAATTTTTCAACAGCTAATGAAACCAAAATCAAATTGGTGGAGATGCTGGATATCGAACCCTGTACCTCTCGCATGCAAAGCGAGCGCTCCAGCGTTTGAGCTACATCCCCCATTAGAATCAATTTCCAATTTAACTTTTATAACTATTTTCACGATCTCTTTTTGTGTAAATGTGCTTCTTTTTTATTTTCATTAGCAACAGTTATAAAAATGTTCAGATTGTAGGTACTAAAATATTAATGTTATCGAAAATAAATCAGCATATTAAAATTTTTAAAATTATAAAATTTAGTAATGGTTTTTTATCTACAAATATTATAACTAAAATTTAGATTTAAAAGTAATATTTTATTTTTAAAAGTCTTAACAATTGAACCAATACTTCACAAATTTGTAAATTAGAACTAAACATTAATTAATCCTAAACTTCAAGGCAACTAATTCATTCTAAAAACTTATGCCCTAGTTTGGGATAATAAAAACTAAGGTTTATTTGCTTTTATGCATAATAATATATATTTAAGTATATATATGTAAGTATATATATTAAAAAATATATTTTTATACATTAATTTTTGCTATTTGTTTATAAGATGAAGAAAGAAGAGTTAAATTTGAATTCAAGGGAGAGAAAAAGAAAATTTATATTTGAAATGAAAGGTGAAGATAGCCGGTTAGTAAGAAATTTGAGTAAAAGGAAGAGGCTTAAAAAAAATGATGAAAATGAGCTGTATGGATAAATTAGTTTATTTGTTTATTTGATTAAGTTGATTTTTTGTCATTAGTGAATTTTTTTCATTATTTAGTCAAACTATTATAGTTTTTAAACTTCTCTTATTGAGACGAGCCAAAAAAATAAATTTTTTTGATTAAAATATAAAAAAAATTTAAAAAAACAAAAATAAACAAAAATAAGCTAATAAACCAGTAAGCTAAATAAAAAAAAATTTATAACTAAAATAAGCTAATAAGCCAATAAACAAGTTTATTCAAACAGGCCCAAAATACAAATACATTTGTAGTTATCACATCATACAAATTTTAGCCTTCAACTATGTCACAATGATAAATGTCGAATCAAGAGTGTTGTAAACCCAATTTGGCCAAAGTTTTAGAATTTTTGCTTATTTTTTACTCTTTTGATTTTTTAAAAATATATTTGACTATTTTTTGTCGAATCGTCTTGATAAGATGAACTAAAAAGGTAAAATTATTTGATTAAGAGATAAACAAAATTCAAAAAAGAAAAACATAAGTAATATAACATTTGATTTAATGACTTATTTCGACTTATTTTAATTTTTTTTTAAACTTTTTATATTTTGATAGTTTTTTTTTTACTTTTTTAATTAATTTCAATGAGAGAAGTTAAAAAATATAATAATTTGACTAAATAATAAAAAGTAAAATAATTTAACGAAATCAGTCAAAAAAAAATAAAATTTTTTAAATAAAATATAAAAATATTTAAAAAATAAAAAATAAATAAATAAGTCATTATTTCAATAATGATACGAGCGTTCAAAAGCCCTTGCTAAAAAGGCTTTTGTAAAGATAAGGCCAATCTGAAATAGAGAATATGCTTTTCCAGGTCTGGAGTACTTTTCTTGTGACTAGTGACTTCGTTTCCTGTCCATCGGATACCGTTATCCCAACCTGTCTACCGATCACAACCGTCGGATGAGTGTTCCAAAGTCAACGTGAAAACTTCATTACAACTGTTTCGTAACCACCTTAAGGGATTAGATGATAAATACAAAAAAAGAAAAAAAAAAAGATTCGAATTGATAGTTCACGTATAAAAATAAGGATTCACGAGCCACTTGTGCAATCCAAGGCAATTCTTTTTAGTATGTGTTTGGATTAATTTTTTTTAATTTTTTAATTTTTTTATAAAAAAATATATGTGAAAAGATGAAAAAATAATTAATTAATTTTAATAACAAATCGGACCAGTCGATTTTTTAGGAAGTTTTTCTCTAAAAATTTTTTTAAAAAAATTTAGCCAAATATAAGCTTAGTCTATGTTTGGACTAAAAAGATCAGTGATTTTTTTTTAAAGTTTTTTTTATGTTTTTTTGATTTTTTTAATATTTGGGCTAAAAAATTTTATTTTTTTGATTCTTTAAACCGAGAGGAATCTAAAAAATTTGACTATTCAGATCAAATTTGAAAAAAAATCATTAAAAACTAAAAAACTAAAAAAAAAAAAAAGAAGTTCAAAAGATTATTAAGTTGATTTTTTTTGTCTTATATAAATTTTTTTTTAGATTTTAATCAAAAAAATTTACTTTTTTATTTTCTCCTAACGAAAAGAATCTATAAATTATACATTTGGACTAACACTAAAAAAATTTACTAAAAATTAAAAAAACAAACTATAAAAAAGCTAGACGAAGCGCATGCTTGTTAACAAAACTTTTAAAAAATGTATTCTTACCACAAATAATTATTTAATCTTTCGAAACTATTCGATCATGTCTAGTTTGGGTTAATTTTAGAATAATTATTTTTTTCGTTTTGTGAACGGATCAAATACTTCTATATGTAAGAATTAAATACTGCTTATTTAGTTATTATGATGAATTAGAAGAGTATTTTTTTTAATAAAAAATAAATAAACTCACTAAAAAGATGCAGTGAAATTTGGTGCTGATGCTGAATCGACATATTCATTTTTATCTAAAATAATTTTGTTGGCTTGCGTCTGATTAGCAAAAATAAATTTTAAAAAATAGATAAAAAATTTATTAAAAATAAAAATAAATTAAAAAACCAATATACAAAACAAGTCTTAATAGTAGGGGTAACAGTGCAAATTAAGACGCTTGTTTTGCTGTTTATAATTGAATCAATTTTAGTTGTTATTCTTCATGTATTGTTTATTTTTTTTATCGAATTTAAATATTTTTTACCAGATGATTTTATTTATAAAATGAAGGATTAAGTTATTTAAACATGTAATATATAGAGAACACTAACTCATAACTAATCCAATTTTTAGCACTTGATTGGAAATTATAGGCCTTAAATGAGAAATTGGAGAGCTCATGAAATTTTCTTTTATAGAAAAAGGCATGAACACTAAATGAATTATTGATCAACAAGAAATCAAATAAAGAGATATAAATGTAGAACAATACAATTCCAAATTAATGGAGTAAATTGTCTCCAAGCAAAGAGAAGAAAGCCTCCACAAAGAAAGGGCAAATAAACCTCCAAGCAAGAGGAAATAAATATTTTTAAAAAGAGGCATTTTTAACAAACATCGAAAAAATAAAACAAAAACAAAAAAAAAAATAAAACAAAAGATAATATAAGACAATCAAAATACCATGATTGGCATACTACTATTATTCCCACAAAAATAAGTTATTAAAGACCACAGTAGTTGTTTAACCTCGATAATAACACTCTTGATAATTTTTTGTTGTTACTCATAAAAAAGAAGAGAAATTAAAATTTTGGATGGCTCTTGATTTTTTTTTAATCAAATCCAATTTACAAAATGAAAACTTATTACTTTCAAAATACTTGAACATAATATATTGAAGAATTACTCAATAGTTAAGGTTACATGCTCCACCGTTGGATTTATTTTCAAAACATTCTTTCCAAATGCTTCTTGTGTGCCTAATAAGCCTAATATGAGTTTTCTCTTACACTAAAAGATTTGCTGCTTTTGCTACAATTATCGACAAATACTTCCGGTCACTACCTCTACCAATTACTTTTTCACTGATTGCCACCAATTCTCCCAATTAACTGTCACCTCTACCCACCATTAGTTGTCACCATTACCATCACCTTTACCCACCACATTTATTCATCGGCCACTACCTTCACCTACCCCTTTCAACCCACACTTGCCATCTCCACCAACCAATCGTCAATTCAATCCACCATTTCTCCCCAAAAAATTTCACCTTTCCCACTACCAAACACCTCCACTTACAACCTACCCTATCAACCCCCGCCTTTGCTTACCAATTGTCACATTCACTCATTGTTGTTGGCCTCCATCGTCGTTACTATCTGCGCCCATCATTTTTTAGGGCATTCGCCTATCATTGTACACTACCTTTAGATATTGACGACTATCTTTACTAGCTCTTCTACCTCTAAGCTCTTAAACCTGATTACAATCTATTGCTTTTGCCAGCTCACATGGCCAGCATTGATTATTACTACATCTAGCCACCATAGTCATTTGCACCTTCAACTGTGTTATTAGCCAACTCTTCTCCTGTTGGTGTCTCCCTCTAATTACCTCTTATTTCAAAATAAAATTTTTATTTGAAATGAAAAATTAAAAATTGTTAACATAACCCAATAGTACAAGACACGAGCTACCACCCTTCTAGCATAGTTTGATGCAACAATATCATAGTTTTTACACGTCTAATAAAAAGTATATACATACGATATTATTATTTTGATTTATGATAGCCTATCCTATATCAGTAAGAGATATAAAATAAGTCTATTATATAATGAAACTTGTGAGTTATTATTAATAACTTTGGTTTATGCATTTGGGCCGTGTTGTTAGGCTCTTTGTTCAAGTTATTGGGCTAATAGTTCACTTATATCGTTATAAATGATATCATAGCCAACTCTTGTTCTTATATAGGACTCTGTGGGAGCGTGAATAGATGAATAGAGGTTTCGAAGATGAATAGAGGTTCCGAAGATGAGTAGAGATCTCGAGTTTATATACGTTGTATATCTAATTGGATGCTCTGAGTATGTTAATAGGCTACTATCCGCATTCTAGCCGGAAAAAAATTTGAGCCACGCGTCACGTATTTGAGTGGAGAATGTTGTGATAACTCATCCCACATCGATGGAAGATAAAAAATAAATCTAGTATATAATAAAATTTAGAAGTTACTACTATTAACTTGCCCTTAAGTTTTTAAATCACGTTGTTAAACTATGTATTAAAGTTATTAAGTTAATAGTTCACTTGAATCGTTACATGATCCCTCTTATGATCTTTTGACAAAAAAAAAATATCCTTCCGGTGTCCGAAATATTTCAAACACAAGGAATCCAAAAATAACTCTGACTTTAAGAAATTTTTAAAAATCTTAAGTTTTAAATAATGTGAGTATTATTTCTAAGATTTCTGCAAAAGTAACTTAAAAAAAAACCTTGTGCTCTTATCAAATACTTTTCTTTTTAAATTCACATTTTTTTTATTATTACCATTTTTTTTCAGAATAATTTGTAAATTTAAAATTATTGTTGAATCTCCGAAAACTAATACTATTACGCATATGGCACGCCGCTTATTCAGGTGCACACCTTACTTTCAGTGAGGCTGATAATTGATAAGCAGTATTTTCGTAATTTCAGAAGGCCAGAGGGGTATTTAAGTATCTAAAAAGTCATGAAAAAGTTTTGGAAGTGTGTGTGGGAACTTATAATTACAAATCTTTTTTTTTTTCTTTTTTCTAATCACACCAACTAAATATTTAAATTTCAGAAATACTCTCAATTCATATAATTTATTTCTAGATTTATTTATAATTCAAAATAAATGACTTAAAATAAATAATTTGTAATGTGAGCTATATTTCAAGTGAATTTGAATAACTTATTTTAAATTTTGGATAAACTGCATAAATTTGTAGCATTACAACTAAAAATTTTGTCACGCAATTTAATGGAAAAAGAAAATAAGTGCGGAGAGAAGAAAAGTCGAGTTGAGTAATACTATAATAATTATTTTATTTAATTAAAACTTATATATTTATTTGTATTATTATTATATTAATTTAGGTTCCGACTAACAATTAGTTTAAAACTTAGTTTTTTTATTTATATTTTTAGCTAAAAAATTAAATTTAATTCGAGTTGAGGGAAGCCATCTAAGATACCGGGACTACTTGTCCTAGTAAGAACTCTACTTGACCGAGCATTGAGTTAGATAAGCTCTTGGAATTTGACACCATGTATGCCAATTTACATTGACTTTAAGGGTTTGGTAATTGAACAGAAGAAATTTTTATATTTGGATTTGACATTAGCGTTAACACGTTAAAAGTTATTAGTCAAATTCCATACAAAATAATACACAAGGAGTTCTAAAAGTATCAACAGAACACACAACGCAATTATTAATGAAGATTTAGTTTTACAACAAATTTATCAAATTGAGATAAAATAGATTATTTGAGTAATGGTCGAACTTATAATCCTAATGTAAAAAGAGAAGATTTAAGAAATCCAAGTGTATAGAACTTAACTCATAAAGTTAAAAATTTATTAATTTGACCCATCACCTCCAAACTAGCTTTAACTGGCAAGATATCTCTAATTATTTTTTAGTGCGAAAAATAGTGAACGTTTTTCACCCAATTAACAGTCAATGGAACCGTGACCGTAAATTATAATCTTAACTATCTACAAATTTGATCTTTTAAATGAATAATTTAAAATTAAAAATAATAAAATAAATAATTTAAATCACTAAATTATGATTAGAGTAGACTCACAAACTCTAACGATGTAAACTGCAGAGAAGCTAAATAAAAATAGTTATTCAAACATTTGCCATGTTTAGGTTGAATTTCTAGAATTTTGTTTATTTATTTGTTTGTTTTGAATTTTTTTGTCTTTGGATTATATTTTTTATTTTTATAAATTTTCTTGACGATATAAATCAAAAAAATAAAATTAATTAATTAAAAGGTAAAAAATAAATTTACTAAATATAAAAAAAAGTAACGTAAAATTTGAATTATTGATTTATTTTAACATATTTTTATCTCTTTTAGATTTTTTTAAATTTTGATTAATTTTTTTTATTTTTTTGATTTGTCTCAATGAAATAAATTAAAAAATATATTAATTTAATTAAATACTAAAAATTATTTATTAAAAATAAAAATAAATAAAATAAAATAAATAAATAAGTAATTATTTTTTTATAGGAGCAATTATTTGAAATGGGGGCATTATTGAATTGGGTGTAATTAAAAATCCGTGTTTGCTCACACGGTTGGTCAACTTTTTCCCTTTCAATGTTCCTTCTTCCTTCCTTCCTTCTCCAAAATAAATGACCCCTCTCATGAAAGTACTCTCTTTCTCTCTCTCTAAAACTCCCCCCTCTCTCTCTACAGAGATATATTTTTCTTCGATTGTTCAACTATTCCTTTACTCTCTGTAACTCTTTCTTTGCAGTTTAATCGATCAATCGAAGTTTCAATAATTCTTCTCTTTCTCTCTGTGTATCGCACTGAACTCTCCCGATCAACGAAGAATCTTTCTTGGTACACATAATATAATATAATATATAATGCTTGTAATATTCTCTCTCTACACTTCAATAGATCTCTTCTTTCCCAGGTTTAAGAAACCAAACTCTGCTATCTCTCTTTACTTTTAGGAAATTCTTGTTTTTGGGTTTGGTTCTTGAATATAAACTCTCTCTCTCTCTCTCTCTCTCTCTCTCTCTCTTTTCACTCTATTGATCAGTTCTTTGTTGGGTTTTTGTATTGAGGTCAGAAACTGTTTCCACTCGCTCCGCATTGTTCAATCATTCGTTCTTGAAATCAGTATCTTTTTGTTATTTTTTTTGTTTCTTGTGGTGGTTGAATTTCTGTTCATCAGCCTTGAAATTTCTAGGGTTTTGTTGGAGAGGGAAATGAGGGATGTTTTCGTGGCTGGGAAAGATGGCATCAGCGTGTTGGCGACCTGTTCGACGATATGCCCGTATGAGCAAGGATGATGATGAATTGGGCGGTGTGGACGACGCGCTTCTCTGGTGCAGAGACCTCGAGAAGCATTGTTGTGGAGAGTTCTCGTTCGCCGTCGTCCAGGCCAATGAGGTTATCGAGGATCACAGCCAGGTTGAGACTGGCCGTGACGCCACATTTGTCGGAGTCTATGACGGGCATGGAGGCCCTGAAGCTTCCCGGTTTATCTGTGACCGCCTCTTTCCTCATCTGATCAGTAAGCTTTTTCTTATTGTTTTCTGTTTTCTTTTCTGTTTGTTCTTGTATCAAACCCAAAAATGGCTTACAAGAGGAGGGTGGCCAAATTTATATGTACATGGAGAGTTCTTTATTTAATTAATATGGGACGAGATCGTAATATATCACCACTCTCTGCAGTTGACATTTTGAAAATCCACTCTATCGACGCTGACATAATTGTTGCTTTTCTCTTTTGGCTTCACTCACCTATCAGAATTGGATAACTAAATTGTCTTAATCCAGTCTATAGGTCGCTCTTCCGCGACTTTTATCACATAGCAACAATTCATTCGATCCCATATCCGAATAGGCTGTGTCCACTTCCATACTTACCGCTGTAGCTTCCCGCTCTGATATCAGATGTAACAAACCCTTATATAGAACTTACCCTTGAAAAAGGAGAGGATGCCAAAATGGTTTATATACGCGTGAAGAGTTCCTTATTTAGTCAAGGTGGGGCAGAATCGTAGCAATTCTATTGACAGAATTAGTGGTCTTTTCCATGATGTTGCTGTGTGCTTGTCTTGTTGTGAGTTGTAAATTGTAATTGGTGTAATCTGTGGTCTTTCCTTTCCTTTTGCGCTTACTTCTTTTTTTAGCTTATTATTACATCATTGGAGTAAAGTAAAAGCGATCCAGCTTTGCTTGCTTGTATCTAAATTGGGTGCCCTTTGTCCCTTTCTCTTTTTCGGTCATGAGTTCATCAATTTGTAATTCGAGAGACTTTTCTTGAATAGAAGTATGATATCTCAGTACATATGGCTTTTTTGATTTTGTCATAATTACTGAATGATCCAAAATTAAATTTAAATATGTGGTTCCGTAGGCTAGCCTATGTTTGGTGTTTTGGAATAATAGTGGACTGGAATGACGATTCCATCAAAAGATTCATTCCAATGTTTGGTTGGCCAAAAAAATGATGGAATATCAAATTCAAAATTTATTACTATTCTTCCATTTAGTGGAATGAGAATTCCAATAGGTACTAAAAGAATTGTTATTCCATTCCTATACAAAATCATTCCATTGAACTAAATGCTACCATACAGTTTCACTAGTTCTATTAATTGGTTCTTATGTTCACATGCACTAACTGATGGAGACTGAAAATTTTGTAAGATCGGGGCTTAATAGGATTGGCTATTTGAAACCTGTGCTGGAGAAATTTCCGTTGTATCTGCTTAAAAAAAACTGAGGCAAAAAGAATGTAGTTCTCATATTACTATGAAACAAACCTGTGCTAAAATTATGTTTACATAGGTAAGCTCGGTTCATCTCTCGTTTTTTCCAGTAATGTACAAACTAGTGGAGTTCTCGATCTGGGTCTCATTTTTCCTTAATAATTCAAGACGCTTACCATCTGAATCTCAGTCTCCTCATCAAATCATGGTGAACAAACTATCTTTTGACTCTGTCAAGTATAAGCAGATAAATTGTTCTGTTTGTTTCCTCTTTATGGTCTTCACTTGAGCTACTTCTTTGTTTGTTTCCTGTTTATGTTCTTCACTTAAACTTCTTCTCAGTGCATTTTATAATTTTTGTATCCATAGACATTAGGGTATTTTTTTTATTAGGGCTTTTTTTTTTATTAGGGCTTGCTCAACAAAATGGAACAATATCTGAAGACATTCTCAAGAGTGCTTTTTCTGCTACTGAAGATGGATTTCTTTCTCTTGTGCGCCGGACATGTGGAATAAAACCATTAATTGCAGCCGTCGGGTCTTGTTGTCTGGTTGGAATCATCTGGAAAGGGACATTATATATTGCTAATCTAGGCGATTCTAGAGCTGTAATAGGTTATGTGGATAGATCAAATAAAATTGTTGCTGAGCAATTGACTAGAGATCACAACGCTAGTGTGGAGGAGGTTAGACAAGAACTCAGGTCCTTGCATCCAGATGATTCACATATTGTTGTTATGAAGCATGGGGTGTGGCGTATCAAAGGAATAATTCAGGTTTGTATAGTTATTTGACTGTAAGAGTTCATTTGCATATTTTTTCTTCTCCCTCCCTCTGTCTCTCTCTCTCCGCGGGGGTCGGTGGGTGTTGTTCTATAGAATTTATATTAATTCTGTTAGAGGATGGTGTTACCTACCACATTATTGCTTTATTGCACTAAAGACTTCCTTTAAAAAGATTGCAATAATTGGATGTTGAAGTATTTAATTCTTTGAACCGTAATGTGCACCATTTTGCTTTGCTTTACAGGCTTCATCTGCTCAGACACAGTCATACTGCCTCAACTCCCACTGGCAGAGAAGCATTGCATGTACAAACACAAAAATCTTGGAAAGGCTATTTATTTAAAATTTATAGCAACCTAAGTAAATTTTATTGTGAAAGCATCAAAATAGGGTGCTGGCTATATACACTCGAAAGACAAAGGAAGGGTTGTAGATTCTTGATAATCCAATAATCCTTCAAAATCTACAATATTATCAATGGTAAGCATGCATGACTTTCTTAGAGATATAACTATACAAACTGGCCAAAAAAAAAAAAGAAAACCTATTGAGCCTATAGAAAGGCTCCTCTAATCCTTGAGAAGGGCAGAACTAAGAGTCAAGTCTTCATCCTACATGATGTAAAATTGGGGAAGGAAGGAATGAGAAGAACAATAGAAGAAAACCACAGGAATGTTTGTAAGGGAGGGCAAAATAGAGGTAAATACAATTATTCAATAATAAATTGTGCAAAAAACATGTAATAGCTCAATGTATCCTATCCTTATATAGATGCCTAAGCACTGTCCAATTAGGAAACTATCTAGTAATGAAAGAAAAAGAACAAAAAAAGAACTAATCCAAGTTAAAATTAAAATGGGGGGCCACTGGATCACTGGGTAAAACTTGTCCTGTTAAGCTTGAAGTTTGAACCATAGGGCAGGCTGGCAGCCACTTTGACCAAATCAGCAAATAATGTCAAAAGTTAGGCGTGTATCTAATATGCCCATCCCAATCCCTCATTAATGAGCACTAAAACTGGGCTTACTTTACAAATTCCTAAGTAAAACTGAACTGTCTTAAACTTCAATTTATTGCAACTTCCCAAACTTTTTGCTAATTGACTCTGGAGAGGCCTAGCTTGGTCTAAGAATGCTAATACGGTTTGGATAGACTTCATTCAAGAATGTTGCCGCCCTTGGGAATGCTTTTGTAAATTAGAAGTTGGGGTGAGGGGTGATAGCGCCCCAGAGGTAACATAATTTCTTAATAATATAGCATTATTAATATTACTAGTTGAAGATTAGAAAAAATTTTTTTGATTTAGGAATTTTAGGTTTAATAGCCTTCTAACTTTATTTTCCTTTGTGGTAGTTTCCTACTTTCCTTTTTGCTTTTAGTGCTTAGGCATCTATATATGGATATGATGTATCAAAATTATTAGATCTTTTGGCACAATTGATTATTAAACAATTCAATTTAACCGTGTTCCTTCCTTCCTTCCTTCCCTCCTTCCTTGTTTGCTGGCTTGTTAAAACATAAAGGTAAAGCAAAAGCAGACTTTGTGGCGGAATGAATGTTCACCCCACCTGTCTATCACTAGGAATAGGCTAGCTTCCTTGATTGCATCCCTTCTCTTGCTTAGTTTCAATTTCGTATTGTTCAATCAGCATGGCTGCCTTTTTTATACAGCTTTGTCCTTTCAATAACAAAAAGGGAAAATGGAAATGAAAAATCTATTAAACTAAAATTGCTAAATAAAACTAAGGATCGTAATCTTCAATTTACTTATTTTTCCATCATATTCCTTTTTGTTCTCCCTCTATACATTTCCCCACTCTACCTTCTCACTAACCACACATGATTCTCACCTCATCTTTGTGGAAAAACCAATCCACCCCAAAGAACACCAAGATCAACCCAACAAATCTCAAGCCAGATTACATTATATGATCTAATAAGGATTATTCGGCTTTCGGCCCTCATATTTGCAAAGGTAGCACCAAGCACATTAGCACAGTTGCGCTGACAATTAACTAAGTTCACTGAGTTGTTTGGAATACTTTAAGGCACTTAAAAACTAAAAAGTGAATGAGAATAATTCTGTTTGTTGTTGACCTTGTCTAGATTATTCTACAACACACTATCATTGTAATGAATTTATACAACACCTATGGTATTGATAGAGCATAAGATCAGTTTCCCATTTGTGGTTTCATTAACAATAAGTGGATTATCGTATCCCAATCGTTCCTTGCAGAACTAAGGATAACACATTTAAGTAGTTCTAAAACTGTAGCTTGTTATCCCTTACAGTGCAAAAACTCAAAACAAAAACTCTTACTGATGGATTTTAGATAGCTTTCTCAACTGAGCTCGGTCTTGTTGCATCTTACTGGCTTTTCTTTTCCACAACTTATGAATATGTTGAAATCTTGAGTTTTGACACACTTGGACACCTTATTAGGAATTTAAACTTAGATTGTAATGGAGGCTTGGAAGTTATCCTTACGAGTTATGTGCTTTTTGTGAAGTTGTATCTATAGAACTCTGTAGAACTATAGAAGGTCTTCTATAGAAATTTCATATCCTAAGTAGAACTTGTTTGCTTTACCTTGATTGTTTGCCTTCATTAGTGTGAAAACCGTAGCTTTTAGTCCTAGAATTGCTCTGGTTTTGGAGTATAACTTGCGTGCTTCTCATACTTAATTCTGGAGTAAATGTAAAGTACACTTCATCCACTAGAAGATTATCAAATTAGTTAAATTAGATACGGAAAATGATGATCTTTAATGCAAGGATATCTTGATACCATTTGGTCACTACAATAATCCTCCTTTCTGCCCCAACTACAGCCACTGATTCTTTTTTAGATTGCAACGTGATGAATTCCTTGACGAGAGTTGTGAGAAACTGGAAGTCTGGAAGCTGGCTTCTGACAAAGCATTGAAGGTAAGGCTACGAGAAGGACAAACTAGGAGTTTGTCTTCAGAGGAGCCAAACACATGCTTTTTTTAACCTATTAATATAAACTACCCGATTCCAACTTGAGAATAAGGGAATAATTTACACTAAGCCAGAATAAACAAAGCTGATATATATTCAATCTTTAAAGCATATGAACAAAACAAACCTTATGACCTAATGTAATCTTTACATGCTTGAAACCCATCATCTATCAAAATGGAACTTGATGTTATTTCAAATTCCTAAAATCTTCTATGATGGACTATGTATGTACTAAATGCCAAAATATTATATGTTATTTTTTGGATTTGAAACCTCTTCTATTAATATGTCATCTCATTACTTTTAAGAGCATAGCTGAAAGCTTATTGTGACAATGTTGACTGTGTTGGCTTCATTGAAATATGAGTAACCAAATTGGGTGAATTTTTAAACTAAAATTTGTAATTCAAGCTGTAGTAATTGTCACCGAGCTTTCAATTGCTCATTAACCCATTAATTCAACCCCAATTATACAAATGTTAGAACGAAATATCACCTACGATAGAGAGAAATATAGAATGCTTGTAGTTATGGGATGGGATGCTTATGCTGCACTGTTAAGTAGTGTGGAGCCTAATATGTACGGTACACCGAACCATATGGTTGTGGATCCCGATGAAACTCTTAATTTTTTGGTTAATACTTCATTTTCATAGTGAAACAACCACAACTGCATGGGCGTAGCCTTAGTCGGGTGAATCGCATAAATAGTGTTTCGTGTGTGTATTCTTGTTTCATTCTTTATTTTCGACATTCGTTTCTCATAAATCCTGCATAGGTTTTGTTTTTATCCTAACAATATGTTGTACCAATTGTTAGATTCCTTTCATTCTACTGGAACAAGAGGCACCTTGCTGCCTTAGTAGGACATGGATGGAAAAATGACAGGAGTTAGGGCGTGCTATGTGTATATGGATCTAGAGAACTGGTCTATGACATTTTTATATGGGAAAACTTCATTTTTACTCCCCGTTTCATAAGATATCCTAAAATTTCAAGCCATTCTT
>JAOTRH010000002.1:12096124-12127966 GCA_034768845.1 Heliamphora exappendiculata
GGGAGAGGAGGACGGTGGGTTTGGACAGTAGTTTTGAGAGTATTTTTGGGGTGGGACAGTGATTTTTTGTTAAGTTCAATGGAAATTTTTATGATTGAATTTATTTGATATTAAAATTAAATTTTAAAAAAGTTTGTGCAATTTTTGAAATCGCAAGAGAAATCAGTGTAATTTACCCTATAAATTTTCAAAATTTTAACTATAACAAACAGGCCACAATTTTCCATAATTATTTTTCTCCTTTCTCTCCACCCGCCTCTCCCCTCTCCCATCTACCATTTTTCCTGTATCTGGTTCTCCCATTTCCTTTCTTTTTGTTTCCTTTTCTTAGTGCCGACAACTAATTTAAAAGTTTATTTTGTAATATTTTTAATTAAAAAATTAAATTAAATTTAAAATAAATTGTTTAATAACTTAATTTTTAAACTAGCATTTTTAAAATTTGATTATTTAGATAAAAAGCCAACTTTTTTTATTTTTATTTAAAGTGAATAATTTTACCCTTATATATATTTGATATTAACGATTATATACGGTTGGTAGTGGTAGTAAATAAATTATGAATAATGTATATTATTGTATTTTAAAAATAATGAGAGATTGAATAGAATATTCTACGAGTTTATATTTTGATTTGATTTTTTAACTTTTTAACTTTTTAACTTTTTAACTTTTCTAACAAACGAATAACTGTCTTTTTGGATTTTTTAGCAAAAAGTCCAAAATACTAAAGTTGCCAATCAAGCCATGAGGTCTCGTTTGATAATCGGTGTAGGTTAGGTTGGATTAGTAGTGAGGTTGTGTGTGATTGGTAATGATGTGAGATTATGAATAAGCTAGGATTAATATTTTTGTGTTTGATTTGGGTGGGATTAAATAACATGGAAGATAATTAAATTTATGAATTTTGAATATTACCCTTAGTTTAAAAAATTAATAAATATATTTTGTATTTTTTATATTAATTACTAAGTTAATTTATTTTAAAATTAACTTAAATAAGTTAATAAGTTAAATATTAACTTAAATTTTATGTTATTTATTTTAATATTTTTTTATTTTTATTAATTTATTTTAGATTTTAAAATTTAGAATAATTTTAAAATTAAAAATAATAAATAACTTGACGAGTCAGAGTTCATCTACGAATCGCAAATCACTAAAGCACTAAATCACCGAGCAATAAATCAAGCAAATTGAAGCAGCAAATCAAGTAAGAAATCGCAAATCGCAAGGGTGACGAACAGCGGAGGGTAGCAACGAACGACAGAGGGCGGCGACGAATGGCGAAGGGTTAGGGTTTTGACCAAATTAATGAAAATGGTGAAGCAATCGACGAAATCGATTGCGAAATCGACGAGATAGAAATGAAATCGGTTAAGAAGACGTTGCCTGAAATCGACAAGACATAGACGAAATGGTGAAGAAGATGCCGCATGTGGGTAAAATCAGGCAAGAACTCAAAGGACTCTAGAGGTAAAATCATCTATGAAATTCAATCCACCAGAATTGAATTATGAATTATCACCGGAGTGAGAAAAGTATTATGAAAGTGCGTTTGGGTGGAATTGATAATTAATTCAGACTAACAATCTAGCTCAAAATAAGGCCAACCAAACAAAAATATAAATGCCCCCACAAGATTGAGAAGTCAATTCGGCTCCTATAACAACTAACAAACATGCCCTTAAGTTCGTGTCTACACCATTCACTGGCCATTCATTTGTATAATATATTTTTATCATAAAGTCTTTTAGATCTAATTTTTTCCAGCTCAGTAATAGTACATGGTTGTTAAAAATATCATTTTTAATGCTAGCTTTTGATTTTTGAAATTTTTAAAAAAAAAATAATAAATATAAAAAAATGTGAAAAAATTAATTAATTATAATATAGGCCAAACGAATAAACTTAATTACCCAAAAAAAAAAATGAATTAACTTTTAAAAAAAGAAGTTAAAAAGGCTTTTTAAAAAAACGCTAAATCAAAACAACTATCTAAATTTTTAATAAGCTATTTTTGTGATTACCTATAGAGATTACGCAGTCTTTTCCACTTTTCACCATGCTATCATAGAATAGTAAATTAGTAATGGTGTTATTTATGGTGTTTATATTATTTGTATTTTTATTTCGTTTTTAGGCTTGTGTTAATAATCTCAATTTATTTTAATAAAATTTGTGTTTTTTTTTTTTCGATGAGATTTGTATCCTTCTTTTATGCAGGCTTATTTTTTCTTTTTAAACAGAAATTTTTTTCTCATTTTAAAATCTTATCTTCCTATTATTTTATTTTTATATAAATTTATAAATATAATACATGTAAGCATCGTGCCTGTTTTATTTTTATTTAACACTAGCTGACTGAACACACGTGTCACTAATGTTTGACCATTTGATGCCAAATCAACGGTTTAGATCTGATTGCTAACGCCCCATTTAATAACCGAAGCCGAAACACCAAATCATTACCGTTTAATTTCCCAAAGTAGTCCAAAATCCAAATATTAGTTTCTTATTACTCGCGCCCTTTTTTCACTTCAGAGGAGCTTTTTGGCGGGTGAACTGTTGCACACGCGACGCTTGAAATCATTAAAAAAATAAAATGTTTTTGAATTTTGAGACATAAAGGGCACTTTCGTCATTTCAGTACCTCCGCCTCTAGGGTTTTCCCCGTCTCGCTTATAACGCAAAAGGGCTTTTTCCAGATCCGCCACGGGTGGTTCTCTGTCTCTTCCCTCTCTTTCCCTCATTTTTTCTTGCTCTTTCTCGCATCTTCCCACTCTTTCCTACTCTTTCCCACTCTTTCCCTTACGATCTGAGCGAATTCCTACACACACCCTCGCCACCCACAGTACATCTTCCTTTCTCAATAGTGTCTAGCTTTGGAATCTGCTCACATTTTCTGTATGCTCTGTGCTTCTGATTTGCTTCCGAATCTTTGTTCTGGCTCTGTTAATTCAGATCTCTGTCTTCTTTTCATTCTTTGTCTGGATTCTAATAGCATTTGATCCCAACGTTTTTGCTCTTATCTCGGTCATATTAGCGTTTTGCAGAGTCACTGATCAGTTTTGCTTGAGCAGAGCACTATCATATTCACTCAATTTCTTCTCCTTTTGTTACTTCTTCCCTTTTCAGTTCAAACTAGGCGATTAGAATGGTGGATCTGAGTGATAAGGTAAGTGATCACGACCTTGTTTTTCGTTTCCACTCTGAATGATCACACACACACACACACACATATACATATAGATTTGTATAAGAGATGAATGTGATTGTCTGATCCAGGGATCCGAGTCGGAAGACATGAACGACAAAACTCCAGATAGGGTTTCGTCGGAAGGAAGCCAGCTTAAGACCTGTGCTGATTGTGGAACGACCAAGACTCCTCTCTGGAGAGGCGGCCCAGCTGGCCCTAAGGTCGGTCAGATTCATCTTCAATATCTTAGATAATCATCAATCTGACATTACTTATCTATGAGATTTATTCATTACCCAGTGTATTAAATTTATGATCACCTCATATTATGTTTGAGATCTCTACTTAATATCTAAAGTTTTTCATTTTGATACGAAGTTCTAATATTGTTTCATAGCGAGACCATTTCACCAAATTTTTTAAAAAAGCATTGACCTTCTCTAATGTTTATCTTTTAAATTTTATCTTATTGCTCAACTATTATTGGTTTATTTCAGTGATCTAAATTGTTTATTTTATAATAATGAGTGAGAAAATAAATTAATCTAAAGAATAAGTCAATCAAGTATCAATAAATACATTAAGTCAAGCGTAATGCTAACCACCGGGGGTGGTTAATAAAATAATAAAAATAATTTTTTTAATATTAATGTATTTTTTGAGATGGAATTTATTATTTTTATAAATATTAATATATTTTGTACAAATATTTATATATTATAAACTTATTATTCATTGCCTATTATTAGTATTTTTCTTATGCTCTCTTATCTTGATTAAAATAGGCAAAGCCTTATCTTGAATAAAGTAGGTAATTTATTTGAAAAATATACTTATCATCCAAATAAATGTTCACATTCTACTTTGACAGATTAAAAAAGGTCAATACATGACAGATTTTAGAAATGACTTCATGTGAGTGGGAGAATATCGAATGGGAGTTGCTAAACTTGTTCCTTAGTTATTTTAGGAAGGGATGTGCTAAATTTTGCATTCAAATGGACTCTTTATTGTGCTCTCTCCAATTTGGAGAGTGTTCAAATGGCTTTCTATTTATAAAGAGCTACTTAAAAATTTGAGGAACCAAAATGAGTAAAAAATTATTTTTTAAAGACAAACTAATTTTTTAAAAAAAAATTAAAAACTTATTTATTAAAATTTTAATGGTATTAATTAAAGTATAAATAATAATCAGTTATTGCTAGTTATTATTAATTTTTTAATTTATATTTTTTAATTTTTTAAAGTAATCATAACTTTTTAAAATAAAGAGTATGGTTGGAGTTACGCCAAAAATTTGAATTGGTTTGTTCAGTCACTGTGCAATGCATGTGGGATCAGAAGCAGGAAGAAGAGAAGGGCACTTCTGGGACTGGACAAAGGTTCAGCGGATGACAAGAAATCAAAGAGAAGCAACGGCAAAAATCCCAACGGTAAATTGGGGGAATCCTTGAAGAGAAAACTGTTGGCTCTGGGGAAAGAGGTGGTTTTGCAGAGATCGACGGTGGAGAAGCTGCGGAGGAAGCTCGGAGAGGAAGAGCAGGCGGCCGTGCTGTTGATGGCTCTGTCTTGTGGCTCTGTTTATGCTTGAGAAGTTTTAGCATTAGCCGGTAGAGAAGGAAATTAATTTTTCCGGAAAATATTTTTCTGTAAAAGGGTGTTATTAATTTCCTTTGTCAAGTGTATCTTCTACTATCTAAGTTAAATTTTTATTTTTATTTTTATTTTCCCTTTTGTAGACTTTTGATGTTCCAATTGGTTTAGTTTTAACCATTGTCCACTGACTATGTTGTTGAGAAATGCAGAGTTGTTGTGGGGGGAAACGAAGAGGAATGAGAGAATGTGAGATTAATCGTATTTCACTTTTGATTTTGGCCAAAGATGTGTTTTATTGTTGATTTTTGCACTTTACCATTTTATCCACTGTGGCTATTAGTTAAATAATGGAATTATGTTTGTTAAATTATTTATTTTTAAAAAAATATAAACTATTAAAAACTGTTAATTAAATAATGAAATTATGTTTAATGAATCTTTCAAAATAAATAATTTAAATTATAAATAATTCAAAATAAAAATTTCGAACACTTTTGCTACGCTGGACTGCTTTGGTCTTATTACTATAAAATTGTAAATGGAGGTCATGATTGGCCTTTTTTAGCTAACAAACTACGTTGTTTGTTAACAAAGCCCCGAACCAATCAACCAATAAGTTAGATTTTATTTATTTTCGTATTAATAATTTTTATTATATTTAGTTTTTTCTTAACTTTTTTTTGATTCATTTCGTCAGGACATTTTGAAAAAGTTAAAAAAAAAAAAAACTGATTCAAATATAACAAAAATTTAAAAAGGACAAAAAGACCAATAAGTTAGATTTGTTTTGCATGTTTTTATCCTTAATGATCTTTTTTTAATCTTTCGATAAAAAAATTATTTTCGTCTCAATGTGAGAAAAAGAATAAATAAAAAATTTGATCAAACAAAATTTAAAAAAAAAACAAAAATTAAAAAGGATAAAAATAAGCTAAGTGCCGATTTTTATTCTGAACTAGACCTATGTGTAATGCCCCAAATCCTCAAAGAGGAGGGGTGACCGACTTGCCGACCATTGGATGATTGTGATGGTGAGGTAACGAACTATCTATGTTTATATAAATGCACAAAAATACTAATAAAAATGTATTAAAATATTAAGTAACTTCTTATTATGATTTTTGGACATATTGTCAAGTTCTTTTAAAAAATTACTAGTCAACGTGGTATTAAAGTATGATCTCGGTTTAAAAATAACTCCGCATGTAGATTAATAGGATTAATTGACCCTATTAAAGATTTTATAATTTAATATAATATATTTTTATTAATATATAATTAACTTCATTAAAAAATATGATTAGCCCTCTATCATAATATATTGAACACTGTTTAAGTACGTCCCTACTAATAACTTTTTATCATAATTTTTAGAATGCAACGTGAAGCTCTTTTAGAGATTCCTATGGACCATTCCTTGGGATGCATTGTCATACTATGTATGTCTTTCAACTTTATAACATTTTTGCGTCCTCGTACTATGTTTTTCGGCTTTACAACATTTTTTTGGTGGAATAGTGTGATATTGGCTTTTATTAATATGTATATAAATGATTTGTAATATATGAAAAGTGTATTTTTCACTTTTTATATATAAATGACAAGTGATATTTATTAAAATGCAAAAATAAAAAAATTAAACCTTTTGATTTCTAATTTCTTTTTGTGGACGAGTCAAACAGTATACTTCACTTTTATTATTTTAAAATAAAGAAAATAAAAAAGCTAATCTGAAAACAACTTTACCCATCAGGATAAGAATGTAATCCTTTTTTATTTCATTTACACCAGCACACTCACCATTATGATCTTTTTTTTCTTTTTTTTGGGGGGGGGGGAGATAATGTGAAACTACCCATACATTCCTTAAAAGAATTATTTACAAATTTATTGAATTAATTCAAGTTAATTTAAAATTAGACGAGTTAAGTTTGTTTAATAAAATTAGGCTCGTATTGGCTAATTAATTAAACGAATTGAACTAGAATGAAAAACGTTCGACCCAAGCTTAAGCTTTTTATGAATAACTCAAATTCGATTGCTTCCCAACTAAGTCTTTGATTGATAATTTTGGCTTTTTAGTTTTTTAGTTAAAAATGTCAAAAAGTTAAGATTGCCCATTTGGTTAAAAAAAATTATAAAGTTAAAAATTTAAATAAAAATATAAACTCTAAGAATATTCTATTCAAACTCACAACTTTTAAAATATAATAATACCACTTATTCATAACTTATTTACTATCACTATCAACTATATTTAATTACTAATATCAAATATATAGAATGATGAAATTGTCCATTTTAAACAAAAAGAAAAAAAGTTAATGTTTTACCCAAACAATTGACTTTAAAAAAACTAGCTTAAAAATTAAATTACTAAACAACTTATTTTGAATCTAATTTAATTTTTTAATTAAAATTAAAAAAATAAAAAAAAATAACTTTTAAGCTAATTTCTAGTAGGGGCTAAGAACTAATTTTGAATTGGCAATAAAAATGGCAAAAATGTTGTTTTTTTTGTCTGGTAGTATTCTTTGATAAAAAAAAATAAAACATAAAAGTGAGGTTTAGGTTGGGCCGTGAAAGCCCACTTCAGAACTAGTTACAGCCCAAATCCAGAACTTCTGGATCCGACCCTTAAAACTGAGGCTAGACCCGTCTATGAAACTTATTCGGATTCCGGACCCTCATCATATAGAAAATGCTTCTTAAAAACATTTCTATATTTAATATATTTTTTGGTATTTTCTTTCTTTTAGTATTTTTTAATATTTGGTCTGGATTCTAAATTTTTAAAATTTATCTTCACTCGAGAAATGAGAAAAATAAGAATTTATTTACTAAAATATGAAAAAAAACTAAAAAAGATAAGAAAGTCTTAATTTCTTTTAATAAAAAAAAGTGACCTTAGTGAATTTTTTTCAATATTAGTCAAAAATTTTTCTGTTTTTAGATTTTACAAATTAAGAGTAATCAAAAAATAGAAAAATTGTCAAAATATAGAAAAAATAAGTTCAAAAAGATGAAAAAGTTCTTATAAAAAAGCTTAATTTTCCGTAGAGGCCAAACAAAAGTAGTGATGATAATTATGATAAAAAAGAAAACGAGTTTATTAACAACAATTAATGTTTTTTGGAAGAGTTTATGTATCCAAAATAAATATTCAGAATTTTATTTTGAAAGTGATTTGTAGGGTGTAAATTCATATTTAATAGGACGTAGAATACACTCTAAATAAATTTTAACCATCTATTTTAAATTCTAAATAATTTCTTGAGAATTTTTTTTAGTTCATAACATTGCTGATGTTTTTTTCTTCAAAATATGAATCAATACAATTTTCCACAAAATAAATAACTGTTAGATTTGTTCCTCACATTTTATTATTTCTGGAATTATTAGATTTCCACATGTTCCAAATATTTTTTTTATATATTTTGAATTCCTCTAATTGTCTAAATAAAATATTAAAACCTGAATTTCCCAGCACAGGAGATGTACATAGTAGTGTTTGGTATTGTTAAAACTAGTAACTTATAGATTACAATTTAAAATAAAAATTATGAGTGCTTATTAAATATTGTAATTTAAAACAAATTTTTTTTAAAAATAATTATAATTTATAAAAAAAAGTATAAATATTTAAAATAAATTATAATTTATAATTAAAATTAACTATAAAATATTAAAAGTTATCAAAAAAATTTGATCAAACACCCTCATTATTAAACACATTTCTCTTTGAAGAATGCCTTTGTTGTCATTTGGGAGTAATAATTTGGTACTATGAGGCACCATATGTTATGTTGAGTGATTGTCTTATATTTTATCGTATTTTTTTTATTATATTAGTTTATATATAATTGAATTGGAATGATAAGAATTTTATTTGTATAGAGTATAATTTTAAATAGATTTATAGACTTTTAAGATTTTTTTAATATACCCATAAATAAGATTGATGAAATTTTAAAGTTAGAGATAAAAATTCTAAGAACAAATTAAAAAGCTAGTTGGTGGAGAAAAAGAAAACGAATGTTATACTTTTTTATATTCAATATGGTGAAAATTTTCTCTCACTTGTGAAACGTAGACTGATATAGGTCGGACTATGTAATATTCGGTATTGATTATTTTTTTTATTTTTGTGCGTGAATTTTTAGTTTCGTTTACGTTTAAAAATTAATAATTAATTTTCAAAATATTATTAATTTTACGTAGTATTTTTATTTAGTTATATAACAAAAAAATACTTAGCGTGATACAATATTAATCTATTTTTAATTAGTAGTTAATGGAAAAAAAATGAGTTACTTAGCAAATATTATTATAATAGCCAATAATTATCCTTCGTTGCTTCTCGCAACTCGGTGAATCCCACCCGACACAAAAAGTAAGGGGCAAAGTATCAAATCAGTTAAAAGGTGGGAAAAACAATAGCGACCCAGGGAAAAATTATATAACTTGGACAAGGGTATGTTTGGAATTTTGACAAAAGCAGAGTTGAACTAATATGACTATACAATTCAATTGGGACAGAAAAAATCAGAAAATCATATCCTATTTTACGTTGGAGTGAATTATTGAATATTTTTATTTAATTTAATACATCATTTAAAATGACAAATATGATAATTGCTTAAAATTAAAAATACAAATAAAATAAGGATTGTTAACTACCGCCAACTTGGTAGTCAAAAATAATATGCTCTCTCGTGAGGGGTAAAAATTTTAATCTGCCGAGTAAGAGTTTATTATTTTTTAAAAAATAACAATTATATTGTCAGAATTACTATAATTAGATACAAATAACAAACTCTTAACTGTCAGAATCTAAACTCTTAGCCGTCAAATTTTTACTTATCATAGGTCTAGTTTGGTATTTTAAATAAAATTAAATAAAATAGAAAGAATAAATAATATTATGAGTCTTACATATTTTTTTAATATTAAAAAATTATAGAATAAATTATGTGTGCAGTGAGAAATTTAGTTTTTATTTAGTTAGAGTGAAATAAAGAGCGAGATAAGATTTATAGAATTATTTTTTTACCGTTAGATAACGATGAAAATTAATCTGAAGCTTGGTACTAATAATACCAAGAAGGAAAGGAATTTGTTATTATTAATACCATGAATAAAGTATTAGTAATTTTGTATTTATTAAATTATTAGTCTTAATCCCACAATACAAACGCAAGATTAATAGTTCGAAGAAACAAAAATTAAACATGTGGAACCATTATTTTTTAATCCAATTCGACTCACCCAATTTGCCAATCCAAACATGCTCATAGCCTATTTATGTTTTGCCGAGTGAATGGTGGTTAACATTTTTTTATAAAGTTATATACTTAAAAGTTATATCGAGATCATTTAAGTGTTATTCGAGGTATAATTCTTCTTATATCACCATAATTTGGTATAAATTTATCTACAGTGCATTGTATAGAGTTAATGCGACTACATTTTACATCAATATCATATTATTCATTGTATAAATTAAGTATTACATAAATATGAAGTAACAACTTTTGGTATTTCTTATCCTTCCACCATGGGATAAAATCCCACCCCTCCATTCAATTAACCAGAAATAATAGTTGTCCTCTCATCTCATGTATTTATTTTATCCTATCTAAATATAATATCCAATATACTATTATTAAAACAAAGTATTTTACTTTGGTATCTTAAAGTTGATCGTAATTTTTATTTTAAAAATACTCTTATAACAGTTTAAATTTAAAAATTTATGAGAACAATTACATAATTATTCATTCTTTTTCTTTTTTATTATTTTCTTTTGAAATTTAATTATTATTGAATTGGCACATTTTGTAATTAGAATAGTTTATTTTTTAATTTATTTTGTAATTATCTTCGTTAGTTCATTACCTAGGCTCGTTCTATTAATGGCTAATATTAAACACGCATCGCGTGTGAGAATAATAAACACTATTATCGAATATATAAATCTTATTCTTTGTTTTATATTTTTTTTGTTTTGACAAAAAAAAAATATTATTATAAGATTTTTTATGTATTTAATACGATAAAAACTAAAAATGAACAAAAAATAATAATTTTCTAATCAACAAAGAATGAGTTAATTTTGACCCCAATAAAATCTTTTTAAAGTTTGTAGATTATAAAATGGCTTTTGCATCTAATGAAACATATCATTAGTACCACACAAAAACTATTGTGATTACCATCTGACCGCCATCTCCTATCATAAAATCTTTTAAAAATCTTTAGATTATAAAACAGGTATTGCCTCTAATGAAACCTATCATTAGTACCACACAAAACTATTATTATCATCCCACTGCCACCTCATAACACACCATCACCGCCATTGCCACAATTGTTGCTGTCATTCCACCATTGCTATTATAAGAAAAAAAATTATTCCCAACCAAACTTAACTTAACACTTAAATCTAACAAAATATATTATTTTCCCATCCTAACAAATAATATGACAACTTAAAATAATAACTCTCTCTCTCTCTCTCTCTCTCTATATATATATATATATATATATATATAAAATTATTATTTTTACCATAAGAGAACACTCCTTTTCAAAACACTTACAATTAATGCTGTCATTCCATGTAGGATCTCATCATTTTTTTTATCATTGATCTTTTTTTCTTCTTATTTGTAAGTATAAATTATTTAAACTCGCACAACTACTATTATTATTCAACCATCATTACTATCAATTTTCTACCACCACTAGAACTACCGCTACCAATGCCGCCACTCCATCGCTCACAACCCATCCCTACTCTCCCATCCTCATCATGCTGCAACTGTGTCCACCACTCTCACCCTCATCATCTCACTTTTGTCACCACTTATCCTACTGTTGCCAACCCCAATCACCAAGACCGCCTGCCCCCATTGCCACTCTGTTATTGCGTGATCACTGTTCACCACCTCCACTCTCACCACCCTACTTTCAGCATTATTCATACTATTGCCGCCAACCTCAACCACCACAATTGCCTGTCGACCACTGCCCCTATCACCATTTATATAAAAACTAATATAACTATCAGCACTATGATTTACATAAATATAATCAAACACAAAAAACTTTTTTATATTTTAAAAAAAAAAATGAATTATTCATTTGAAGCAAACCAAGGATTAAATAGTACTTATCAGCTATCTCCTCATCCCTAATCCAATCTCCCAACCAAACGAGGGCCAAGAGAATTATTCTCCCACTAAAATACACACAAAAACCAAAAAAAAAAAAGAAAAAAAGACAGCCATACGTTACTCATAAAGATGTGACAGTCACTTCTTGTTGACATGCACGGACTTATGGGAGAAGACGGCGAACAGCCGGGGATCTAAGTCAATTTAAGGTTTAAGAAAAAAAATAAAATGAAGGCTTTTTGTATATTTATATATAAAGTTTTTGTTAAATTAAATTAAATAATATTTTTGTTCTAATTAATTGAAATTGGTTATATAAATTATTTTACGCTATTTTACTTTATTAAGATTCATATCTATATATGTATATTATAATTTAAATTAAAAAATATATTTTTTGTTTTTAGAATGCAAAATTATTGATAAAATATTTATATTCATATTTTACTAACATATCATTGTCCGTTAATATTATTCATAAACTAATTAATCATTCTAGTAATGTAATTTACATAATATTTTATTAATTTTAGTTTAAAAATTATATATTTTGTTGCATAAACAACATGTATTGTACATAGGATCTCATTCATATATTTGAGAAAGAATATTATTATTTTTATATAATTCAATATATCAATTGGATTACTTTTAATTGCAAAACCTTTTTGGGGAAAAAAATATAAAAATAAATCCAAACAATTTATATAAGAAAAATTATAATATTTTACATAACATCATTTTTCTAAACTATCATCGTCTAATAATATAATTATTTATATTAAATAAAGAAAATAAAAATATTTTTGCATGAATAAAATTATACAAGAATTTATCGTGTAGACAAAGTGGTCGAACCTTTGTAAAACAGTTTACAAAGTCGTAAGCTTGACTTATCATCTCTCTAGGCCATTCGCCTCCCTTGAACTAAAAAAAAAAATTGTTCAAACCTAGTTTAAATTGAAGAAATAACTTATTACTAACACTTTTAATTTTTAATGTGACATTCCAACTAATAAGAATCAAATTGCATATTTCAAGGAAAAAAAGTGTTCAAATGAAAAAAAAAGTAGCAAAAAGAATATAAATTGAATAAAAATAATAATTATAATCTCTTAATAAAAAATTTTAAATTAACATTAAGAAAATAAAACTTCTAACAAATACTTAAATTACTTAGGATTTGAGCCCGCCCACAGACCACCACCCTACCTCCACCCACATTCTTTTCATAGTGAAAGTGAAAGCAAAAAAGAGAGAAAAGAAAACAAAAGTCCAAATCAACTTTTTGATTCTCAAAATACCAATTCTAAATTAATGGCCATGTTTAGAATTGGACTTTTGTAGTACTTAGGACTAAATAGGGGGAGGTTACTATTTAAAAATAATTTTATATTTATTTGATGTGAGTTAAAATAATCACCCAATCAACTTATGGTGGGACTATTCTAATTTTATGGAAATGGTGAATTTGCTAATTTTGGGATTATTTTGAATATTTTTATACATAAAAAATTTAATTCTATTAAAATTATGTCAAACTAAATAATGAACTACTTGTTATTAGATTATCCTATTTTCAATCTAACACTATTCGGTACAAAAAATACTACACTAAAGGCTCATTTGACAATTTTAACTTTTTAACTTTTTATCTAAAAATGCAAAAAACCTAACATGGCCTGTTTGGAAAAAAACAAAAAAGTTAAAAAGCTAAAAATTTAAATAAAAACATAATCTCTTAAAATATATTGTTCAAATTTTAATTATTTTTAAAATACAATAATAGTTCACTTTTCACAATTTATTTACTACTACTACTAATTACATATCATTGTTAATATTAAATATATAAAAGGATAAAATTATCCAATTTAAATAAAAATAAAAATGATTAGTTTTTCACGCAAACAACTAGCTTAAAAAAATTAATTTAAAAGTTAAATTACTGAACAACTTACATTGAATCAAATTTATTTTTTTGACTAAAAACGTAAAAAAATAAAAAAAAATTAATTTTTAAATTAGTTGTCAATAGGAGCATAATAATCCAATCTATAATACTCTATGCACTAATAATTCAAATATACTAATTATTTTATTAAAATAATTCTTTAACCAAATGAGCCAGGAACTACCGAATTCCACCTTCGATTAATTGAAAATTACAAAAACAAGAATTTCACATATTACACTTAATTTATCGAATTAGACTTATTAATCCTGTATAGGGAGACTAATATTCTATTATTATTCACGATATTATTTATCTCACTTCTCTAAAAATTGTGTTTTTTTAATTATTTTTTTTATTCAACGATGAGAAATAATTTTTTAAACTCTTATATTATATTTTATCAAATTTTAATTAAGTAATATCATCATATACATAATTTAGTTGGAAAGTAAAAATTATTCATTATTTTGCATGGAGTAATTATTTGATGCTCTGAAATATTATAACCCCCCATTGGCAATGTTTGCTTTAGCTTTTTTTTTTTTTTAAAGACATTTGGTTTAAAAGTCATAAAAATCTTACTTATTTGATATCTTATTATAATTAATTACTTTTTAAAATATTTTTTTACATTTTTTTTTACAAAAAAGACAAAAAAATTTTAAAACGTACAAAAAAAAATTAGACCAAATGATAGCCTTTTTGCTTTATTACTTTTTTTTACTTTTTTTTTTTAGCTAAAAAGCTAAATTTAGTTAAAAGTAAAATGTTTGGTAATTTAGCTTTAAAGCTAATTTTTTTGCTTTTGTTCAAAATAGTCCATTTTACTCTTTTACATATTTAATATTAAGTAAATAAATTATAAATAAGATGTATTATTATAATTTAAAATGGTAAAAGTTTAGATATAATATTCAAAAAAATTTGTATTTTAATTTAATATTTTTAATTTTTAATTCTTTTTCCAAATGAACAATTTTAATTTTTTTTGACAATTTTAATTAAAAATCCAAAAAATTAAAATTGGCAACCAAGGCCTGGTCACAATTTCACATAATACTTTTATTTGACAAATAACTTTAACTCGGCTTAAAAGTAGGCTTTTTACCTTTTTACCTAAAGTTTAAAAAAGCAAAAAGTTTCACTTTTTAACTCAAAATTTTTTAGCTTTTGTACTTTTTATATTAATTTTTCTTATAATTTTTAAAAATATTATAACTTTTATCATACAAATTTATTTTTATAAAAATTATATTTTTAAAATGTAATCAACAAAACTATCAAATAAAATCGATATTAAACATAAAATTATCTAAAACTAAATTTTTTAAAATTATATAGACTTTAAGCAAAAAAAAACGTTACCTTTTAACTTCCAGCCACTTCAAACCTTTGGCTTAAAAAACACCTCATCTTCCAAACAAACTTTTGACTTTTAAATTTTAAACAAAAAAAAAACTAAATTTAAACGTAAAATTAACAAATGAGACCTTAAAATTCGTTGTGCAAAAGAGGCTAAAAACCCTAATACCACTTGTTACCAAAAAAAAAAGAGAGTTAAAATAATCACAAACGAATACAAATAGATAAATTTTACGTAATTCAATAATTTTTTCACATCTACATATGATAAAATTCAATATATATAAAAAAAAAATTACAAATCACTTGATTCTCATAAAAAAATTTTTCAAACAAGTTACGCGCAAAATAATCTTAAATTCTTTCATATTTATATGAGAAAAAAAACAATACTGACTCTAATAATATTATTTATGCAGAGTCGAGTTCGAAATTAATTAAATTTGTACAAATTTATATTTTTTAAAATTTTTAAAAAAATTAAATTAATATAAATAAAATTTAATAATATAATAAATTAAAATTTTATTTTAACTCAAATAAAATTTGACCCAAAATTCTAAAGTGAAATTGAACAGACTCAACAGTGCCGTGTAAAGGAACAAAAAAAATTACTTGGCCCGATTTGTAATAAATAATCGAAGTTGTGTTTCGAATTTTCAATTAAGGGTTTTTTTAAAAAAAATTGGGTCGACGAAAGAAACGAAAAGAAACAATAATTTTTCCAAAAGAGGAAAAAAATGCTAAAGAAAAAATAAATAAATAAAACTGAGTTATTCATTTATTCTAACTTATTTTTGTTTTTCTAACATGTTTTATATTGTGATGGATTTTAGAGTTTTTTAAATCCCTCTCCATAACAAACTTTTAAAACATAAAAATTTAATAGCCAAATTGGGGTAAAATTACTTATTTATTTATAAATTTATAAATAAAAAAATAAGATACATCGTTTAGATAACTAAATAAGTTAAAAAATAAAAAAATAAATAATTGCAAAATTAGACAAAAAAACTCGTTTAGATAACCAAATAAATAAATAAAACTAATTTAATAGCCAAATAAACAAATAAGATGGCTTATAAGTTAAATAAACTCGCTTAGATAACTAAATAAGCAAATAAGTTCGTTTGAATAGCCAAATAAATAAATAAATAAATAGGTAAATCTATCCAAACGAAATAATTTAAATAAAATTTGACTTATTTATTTATTAATAAGCAAATAAACAAATCGGCCCGGGCCAATGAATCGATAAAAATTACTAAAAATAAAAATAAATTAAATAATTAAATAAATAAACAATTATCCAAAGGGACCAAAAATTAATTGCCAAGTCTTTGCATGTTTTTGACAGAACGATCTAATTTCATTGAATTAAATTTTTTAATTTTTTTAAAAAAATAAGTTCATCGTGCTCTTTTCAACGAGCTCTTGTTTGTGTTAATTAGTTTAATTATTTATTTAATTTTGCATTTTTTAATAAATTTTTTTATTTTTTAATTAAAATATTATACTGTTCAATTTTTCTTATTAAGATGAGTCAAAAAAATTTAAAAATTAAAATAAACTAAATTTAAAATTTATTTATTTTTCTTCTTTAGTGAATTTTAAATATTTTAATCAATTTTTTTAATTTTCGGTAAATTACATCAAAACAATTCAGAAAAAAAAGCAAAAAAAAAAAGCCCAAACATGCTTAATATTAATGTAAATTAGGACGTCATAATATTGCAAGAATTACTAACTAAAATAATACATTATTATGTATTTTTCAACAAATCACAGATTTCTTTACAACACGACAGAAATAGAGAGAGAGAGAGATTACTTTCGCTTTTGTTGCAAAAAATCTCCCTTCATTGCATTGAAATTCCAAATCTGGAGAATGGTATTTCTGAAATTAATCTCACTTCCAACTCCGAATTACCACCACCACCACTATCATCTCCTCCATTTTTGCTCCTCTCTCTCCTGCAAGCTTGTAGATCTGTAAATCTGTCACTTTTATTCTAACCAGAAATCTCGTTTTCTTTCAAATTACAACACTTCAAAACAAACAGATCAGAAGGCTAGAAAGAAGAGAAATGGTGTAGAATACAGAGCAAGTGGTTAATTGCACAGAGCTGGAAACCGTAGATGGCGGAGGGTTGTAGAAATAAAACGGGAAGTAAGGCACAATTGGGTTCGGCGGCGGCGGCGCCGGGAAGTTTCTGTCTTGCGGAGGAGGGTAAAAGCCGCCAATAACTCCACCGTAAGGCGGCGGAGGGGAGTAGTAGGAGTAAGTAGGATGAGAGGGCGGCGGAGGAGAGTAGTAGTAGTAAGTGGCGGGGGTGGGAGGGGACGGAGGCGGAGGACATTTGGGGGAGGAGGGATGTGAGGGCGGCGGCGGCGGCGGCGGCGGCGGTGGAGGGATCACGGCGGGGTTACAGGGGTCGTCGCAGGCGGAGCACATTGTGCATTCGATCTGGTACTTTGATCCAACCCATGAATTTGCAGCTGCTTTTGGGGAGTTTGAGGATGCGAAGATGGAGAGAATTGTGAGAAAACAGAGTTGGGTTTTGTGGATTCTTTGCATTTCGTTAAAGAGGGAGAGAAAATCTTTGGAGTGAGAAAGAATTTTGGTATGAATTGGAGAGAAATAGAGGATGATCCAAAGAGAATTTGGTATGAATTCAACAGAAATGGAGGATGATCCAAAGGAGGAAGAGAATGGAAGAGGCTGAAAAGTGATTGATTGATGAGAGAGAGAGAGAGAAGAAGTGCTTCATGAGTGTCTGGCACTGTGGCAGAGGAGGTATGTTTTGTCAAACTCTGTTTTAATTAGTAGTTGAATTCTCGATTTTGATAACTACCATGTTTTATATGTTTTTAATTAAAAAATTAAATTAATTTTAAAATTAATTTTTTAAATTAATTATTCAGATAAAAAGTTATTTTTTAAATTTTTTATCCAAAATTAATAATTTTAACTTTTATATATTTAATATTAATAATTATATATAATTAATAGTAATAATAAATAAATTATGAATATAATTATATTTTAAAAATTATGAAAATTTAAATAAAATATTCTCAAAATTTATATTTTAATTTAATTTTTTAATTTTTTTAACTTTTTAACTAAACGGGCAACCTTAACTTTTTTGTGTTTTACTTTGGCTTTTTAATTTTTTTCAACCTTTTAACTAAATGGACAACTTTAACTTTTTAATTTTTTTAACTAAAAAATTAAAAAAACAAAGTTCCCATTCAAGGCCATAATAAACGTATAATCCTTGACATAGTAAATTAGTAAAAAAGAATTTATACCATCAACTTCAATTAATTAGGGGCATAAAACGCTATTTGGTTTGATTTATTTGGTTATTTCTTTATGATATTTGGAAAGAGAGTCGTCATTGATTGGTTTGGAGGAATTTTCGCATAAAGACTTGTCGTGATAAACTTGGGGCAGTCGTTAAAACTAAAAAGGATAATATTTCAGTGATAATGTTGGTGTTTGGCAAAGTTAACTTTTAGTTTCTTACTATTAATTTTAGTTATAAATTATAACTTTTTCTAAGCACTCATAACTTATATTATAAGTTATAACTTTTTTTTTTAATTTAAATTATAAGTTATAATTTTTTTCAAACCGTTAGTCTATATGTTACCAATTTCGGTAATAACAAACAACCAAGTTGTATTGAAAGACAGTCAATGATATTGACTGCCACAGTAAATTGAATTTGTTAAAAATGAGGTCTCAAATGCAACAATGACATGAACAACACTTCAATGCATTTCAATGGCAAATTAGAAAAGATACCAAACAAAATAGCACTCAAATGGGGAAGAAATTGAGAGTTAAAAATTGAGAATCAAAGCAACGATCATAAAATGAAAGCGAAAGCGGAGTAAAAAGCAATAGCTAGCATTGATGAGAATCAAACCCTAGAGAGGAGGATGGAGAGATGGAATCACAGGTGGTCTTGCCCAATGCCTACATCAACCTCTGCCTTCAGCCAAGACCCACCCACTTCACACTCTTTACCTCAACATGTTTTCTAGGGTCCACTTCAAGTTGGATATTTGTGCCAGGAATATTGAGGAAGAAATATGGAGAGAGAGAGAGAGAGAAGAAAAATGATACTTATACAAATAATGAATGACCGATCAAACACAAATAAAACACAATTAAAACACAATGATTAAGATACTGAGTATTAAATTTGAGTATCAAAGTTTTAATCTGTCTTAAATGTGTTCGACCATTCATTCGTTGTCTATTTATGTAGCACAGCTCCCAAGAAAAAAAGTAGATGGAGGAGGGGGGAAATGGCGGGAAACATGTCACGAAATAATTTGGAGAGACTCCAAAGGTAGCCAAATGTAGCTAGCCAAGATAGGAATTGGCAAAATAGAGAGCCAAATGCATAGCCTCTTGGAGCTTTAAATAATACCAAACACTATGTACAATAGCCAACAGGTCTATGATACATCATTGAACGACAGAAAAAAAAAAAGAAAAAAAAAACACAACAAATCGTGTACAAGGCAATATTGACACACCGATCGAGTTACAGCAACGTACCTTTTAAAAGCTTTCCCCCACACCATCCAAAATGGCATCGATTCACTTATCCCGAAAATTATGTCTTTCTGTATAAATGCATTAAAAACAGTTAAAATAAGTCTCGAGATTACAATGGCTGAAGATTCTCAAATAATTTACCGCCCTTTAATGCATTAGAACGGAAGAACATGTAATTTTTGAAATAGAAGATCCTGCTCCATCCAGAACCGAAGAAATCTGAATAAGAAAAATATAGGCATCGGTCAAACTTGGCAATCAAACAAATGAAGAGGGAAAATGGAAAACAAAATAAATAATTCGTTAAACATAAGAAAGCAACAATGATAAAAGATTAAGAAACAAGAACTCCCATACCTAAAAACAGCTAATAAAATGAATGTGCTAGGTCCTGAAGTCAGCTGGCGACAGCATACTTTTGGCCATATGACCATCAGCAATCGGTGAATCGAAAAGAATGCATCACACTTTGGACCGTTTTAAAACGTTTCCTTGAACCAAAACATTGTCACTGGCATCTTTCTTATTTGTTGGGGTGCATCCGGCTATAAAATTCAGTGAAGTCAAGCCGGAAAAGGAGAAACTTCAAATCAATGTGTTGCTGCACAGGCAACTGATAAATAAACTCCTCAAGCAACGACGAATACTCCTTGCCAATTGCATCTAGATCTTGCTCCATATTTCGAAGGAACTCAATAGCACGTTGCGTTAGGGCCTTACGACCTTCATTAACCCATGCCCCGGGCTTTGATGTTTTATCCTTTGAATGCAACCGTGATTTGATATTGTCTCGAGATGACTCCATAGTTCTGCATATCATGAACATTCAGGTAAGCTAATCAAACTAGTACTTTATCAACATATCTAAAAATTGGTGATAACTGATAAAGATAGATCATACCTTGTTTGCAACTCACGAATTCCTTCATATAGCCGATCTGCATGGCTTCGAAATCGCAAGATTAGGTCAAACAAGACAAAGAGAGTCTTATAAAGGGTTTGAGATCGTTCTCCAAGTAGAGACTTCTCAACAATCGAATGAAGATACTTTTCATGCGCAGCAAGTAGATCATCTAGATCTTTAGCAACATCCATTTCATTCAAGAAATTAGACCACGACACCTCCAATACTTCAAACATGATATAATACTGCAAATTTGTAACGAAATGATTCATGTCATCCCGAAGAACTTGGCACCGCCTTGATGTCAAAAGTAACTGCAACCTAACTGCATGTTGAAGCTTATTGAAAAAATGAGAAGTGAAAGAACTCGGTTTCATTGTCTTCCAGGTCCCAATAAGTGCGTGTTCAACCCGTCTAAGCTTCCACAAAAAGTTGAAGATTCTTAAATACCTTGCCATGACAGACTCTGTAAACAAGGTGTTCAGTGGAACTCTTGCATCATATTCCAAAGAAAAAACATCCCATCCCCTATCTCCAGTATTATGCGGCATCAACTTCACCCTTAACCTATCCAATATGTCAGGATCGTCGTATTGTGCATTAGATGACCGAATTGCACTTTCCAGCAATCCAGCAAGCTTGAATGAACTGATGGTATTGGCAGGCTCTGATAGTTCTGGACCAACAATGTCCATTAGATACTGAACAAAATCACCTTGCCCGAGTAGTAAATAACGCTTAATTGCAAGGCAATGCTCTTTGAATTTATACCTCCTGTACAAAACATCCATCAAATGCTTGTCTATTCTCTTTGCTGCTTCAGTGACCAGAGATTCAAGTGCATCAGTTTCACCATATCCGAGACCCCCCCTGGTAGTTGTAGTGCCGGCAGCTGCGGCAGCTTCTGTTGCGGCATCTGCCCAACCACGATCCTCACAGCACACTCTGAGGAAATTTATAGACTTCCCGGTCCTCAAAATGCGCTGAGCAAGGGACTGCGATATGAAAGAAGGAAGCATTCCAGCATGGAGACAGTAACCTTCCCTCCAAAGAGACTCGGCTTTCAGTGGTTGACCCAAAACAAAGAATTCAGCAAAAATATCTTCAAGCTCCCCTTCTAAGACCCAACTTCTTACCATCTCAAAAAGAGGAGAACAAACCCGACGAAGCAATCGCCTCAAGAAGTCGTGGACAAGCGGATCACCGTGTTGGGCATGCATATGAATTGCCCCTGCCATTGCTCCGCCCCTCAACACCTTACAACTGTCAACAAGAACTGCCATAAGCCTCATTTTCACCATTGGTTCGGCAAACCAAACTGAGAGTCTCCTCAGAGAAAGATAGTTCCTAGAACCCGCAGTTTCTGAAACCAAAGGAATGGGATTCATGGATTGGGATTCAAGCACAGCCAGTAACTTATAAAACTCAGAAAGCTCATCCTGCAGGGCAGCACAAAAGGCTTGCCCAACAGTACCAACATCTTCAGCTGGAAACCGATCCATACTCTCTGAAATATACCCCTTAACCTTCCTAAACAGCCAACCAAGCTCACAGAGCTTCCGAACCATAATCCTAGTGGGTCTCGGTACTTTAAGAGTTTCAGGCAACAGATACCCATCAACATTGTTGTCGAATTTCACAAACTTCCCATCAATTCCTTGACAAGCATATAACACATCTCTCACCAAAACCTCTTCAGTTACCTCACTCTCTTCCTTCAACAAATTCCAAAACTCCCTATACGCCATATCTCGAATATTTTCAGGGTCTTTCGAAATCATCAAAACTCCACCATTCCAACCCTTTTCTAAAGTACCCTGTCGTCGCAAAACCCTAGAATTATCATTTCCAACCCTATTGCCCCAGCCCTTCTCCACCTTTTTCCCGTCTCGCAAAACCAGTGAATCATCATTGACAGTCCGAGAATTACCAATTCTTTCGGCATCAAACAGCGCCGGCAGCCCACCCGACACCGTCGAAGCAAAGAATCCCGACGAAACCCTCGAATCAGATCGAACATTTTGGCTCTTCCGATCCTCGGAAACGACTTTGAGCAAGTACAGCACGGCCCACTTGTTGTTTATGCTTCCTGGGCCGGTTTTCGAAGCAAATCTGGAGTAAAGATCGGCGAAAGTTAGGGCATCGGAGGATTTACCTTGGGTGGCGAGGTGGCGCTTGATGGACTCGGCCATGGCGGCCTCGTCGGCGGCGATCGACGGCGTCATTCGGCTGGAGAGGATGCGAATGGCGTACTTTAGAGCATTTTGGTGGTGGTGATTGTGGATCGAAGGCGTAGAATTCGCTAAAAAACTAGGGTTTGAGGTATGGGAGGATTGCGAATCGTAGAGTAAGCGATGGACAAGTTCTTTGACTAGATCTGAGACCCTCTGGTCGTCGTCTTCCATAGTGAAGAAGACGGCGTAGAGACAGGATTTGGGGGTGGGAATTTCAGCGAATTGGGGGGTTTTTGTTTTACGGGGCGCGGAAACGAAACTGAACTTTTTCAAATTTGCGTATTGTTCTTTATTTTTTTCACGGTTTAGGATAGTTTTTTTTTTAAGATTTATTATTTGTTTTTAATAAAATATTTTAAGTATGTGTTTGAACTAATTTTTTTTAGTTATTTTCTTATTTTTTTATTTTTTTTTAAAAAAATAAAAATTAATTAATTTTTTTTACTTTTAAATCAAAAAATTTGACTTTTAAATCAGGCCAAACACAAACTTAAATTAGCCTTCGTTTAGCTACTCGCTTAAAATTGAATTCTTAACTTTTGACTCAAAACTCAAAAGTCAAAAAGTTAAAAATTTTCATTTTCATCCTTCAACTTTTAGTTTATTTGCTTTTTAATTTTTTGAATTTTTCATAATAATTTTTAATTTTACTCTTTTAATTTTTTTGGCCTTTTTTTACATATAAGAGTAGACTTAGAATTTTACATCTAGTTTATTTTGTTTTTTGGGTGTCTTAAAAATAATTAATTTTTTAATTAAATAAATTTTTTAATTTTTTAACTTAAAATTATTTAAAATTAAAAAAATTAACGTAAAATTAAGTTGTCAAACGAACATAGTTCAAACGATAATATTTTTAAAAATTCTATCGTTACAAAACTTTTTTTAAAATTAACTCAAATTCTTTAAAAAAGATAGACTATTAAAGTCACTTTAAAGTGATTTTTTTTCATTTTATATGAATTTTTTTTTTAATTTTAGTCAAGTCGATTATCTTGTAATAATGGATAAAAAATTTTAAAAAATTAAACAATAAAAAATTATTAAAAAAAGTTATCTCAAACAGTGTCTTATAATTTGTTTTTTTTTAAAACAAAAAACACACATTCTCTTCATCTTTTGAAAAGGGTGTGTACAAATTTTGAATTTCATTCCCCCTTTGGAATGTTTAAAATTTTCGATTCATGAGTGATTTATTTGGTTTTTTGAAAAAAAAATAAGAAAAAAATTTATTTGAAATAATTTATTTATACTAGTTTTTTTTATTTTTTTATTAAAATATTTAATATCTTTGTTTTTTTGAAGCTGTATTGTTTAAAATATAATACGATTTCTTTATTTATGAATACAGAATTAACGTTTTAATTGAAGATATTAAAAGTTAATTCACTCAAAATAAGTTGCTAGTAAGGGTATGAGGGTATGTAATAAGATAGCATAATTATTGTATTTGATATATTATTATTCATTCTTTGTGTTCTTTGGTCAGCTTAGTTTGGGTAAGATTAAATGAATAATTTTAAAATTAGTTCATTTGTTTGTTGTGGGAGAGCTAATCGAATAGAAGTAACCAACCGAAAATAAATATGTGCTAATGTGTTGTGCTTTTACTTAGCTCTTGTTTGAGATAGTTTTTAAGTTAATTTTTTTAATAAAAATACTAGTTTTTAAGTTGTTTTATTTGATTTTTAAAAAATATTAATTAACTTTTTTTATCTCTTAGTCTAAAGAAAAAAAATAATATATATTCTAAACATAACTTTCTTTTAAACAAAATTACTATAATATATTTACTTTAAAAACTCAACTCTACTATGAAAAATAAAAACAAAAAATCGTGCCAATATCTTAAATATTATAATTTAAAAATTAAAAGTAAGAGCATTTTAAATATTTTAATAAAAAATAAAAAAACTATTATAAAAAATTATCTCAAATAATTTATTTATTTTTTTAAAAAAAATTTAAATCTTTTAAAAATTAAATTTTTTAAACATTTCAAACAGACATTTACTTCATTAACTCTAACCTTTAGTTATATTGTGAACAGCAATAAAAATTTGCACCATTTCAAATTTAGTGTAATATTGATTGAGAACTCTCTCTTTATATATATATATATATAACGGTTGGCACTCCTAAGGCATGTATAGATAAAGGACCTTATTGATAATTTTGATTTTTTTTGATTAAAAATGTTAAAAAATTAAAATTATTTGTTTAATAAAAAAATTAAAAAATTAAAATATAAACTCTCATAATATTCTATTCAAACTATTACTACTTTTAAAATACAATAATATTCTTAATTCATAACTTATTTACTACTACTACTAATCATATATAATTATTAATATCAAATATATAGAAGAATAAAAAAAATAACTTTTTACCCAAACAATTAACTTGAAAAAAATTAATTTAAAAACTAAATTACCAAACAATCTATTTTAAATTTAATTTAACTTTTTAAATAAAAATATAAAAAAATAAAAAAATTAATTTTTAAACTAGTTGACAATCGTAGCCTAAGTATATGTATATTTATTAATTATATTAAGTATGTAGAGAGTTAAAGTAGTTAAAAAATAGTAGTTTTTTATATAATAAAAACGTTTTCTTTAGACTCCGATTAATTAACAGAAAAAGAAAGCAAAGTATAAGAAAATAATTTTTTCATTAGTGTTTAGTTGTCAAGAAAGTAGTCGAACTCACAATTTTTTATTTTTTCTCATGAAACACTTTTCTCCAAAATGCATTCCACAAAAAATATAGAATATTCCATCATGGAAATCTAACTTCCCGCCAAAAACTACTCCCGTTTATATTTTTCCCTCAATTAAATATTTTATTTACTTATATTATTTTTAGTTTTTATTATATTTACATAAATCAAACGATGTTTATTATTTAATTTTTATTTTATTTTATTTATTTATTGTGTACAATTATTTATTTATTCATCAAGAATTTATTTTGCAATTTTGATAGTTTAATTATTTTAATTTTTTCTATTCTATATATTTTCTTTTCCTAACAAATGAATAATAAAAAATTAATTTTCTTATAAAATTCTGTTGTCAAATGAACACACATGAGAAAATAAAATTTTTTTTCCTTTACTTTACTTTACTTTACCTCTCTTTTTTTATGAACAACTTTCTTGTATAAAATTTCAGATAAATGAACAGAACAGATCTTATTTAAACTTTAGAGCATTTATATAAGATAATGAATGCGCACATAACTTATAGACTCCAACTTGTTAATGTTTAAGCTTGTGTTTGGGCTAAAAAAGTTCAGAATTTTATTTAGAGTATTTTTTTTTATCTTTTTTTGCTTTTTTAATTTTTTTTGTTTTGGTTCAATTTTTTTACTTTTTTATTTCTTAGTGATTAAAGAAATCTAAAAAGTATAAATATTTTGACTAAAGTTTGTTAATCTATACAATCTAAAAGGAAGTGAATTGAGTCTAAAAAGAATAATAATAATTTTTTAAAAAAATTTAAAATTTTTTTAATATCTCAAACAAATATAGCAAATATAACAAGAAATAAAACAGTGAGAATATTAAAGAAGTAAAAGAGAGAGAAATAGAATATGACACCAAGATTTATAGTTATTTGGTTTATTTCAAGCTTACGTCAACTCCTCAAAACTCATCTTGAGAATATCTACTATGTTAAAATGCTTCACGAACGAATTCAAAGCCTTACAACAGCCTTAAGATGATCATATGAAAACAACCTATATTTTCTTCTAATCACTCTTTAACTATTTTTTAAATAATATTACTTACTCACTCAAAGAATCAATAGTGATCCACCCTTAAATACAATAAATAAAGTATTCAATAAGATTCTTACTCACTTTCTTTACAGAGGATTAGTAGTAAAAGAGAAGTAAAGAGATAAAAGATCAAGAGTTAGAGTTAATGAGTAATAAATGAAAGCTTGGGAGTTTGATATTTGATTTAAGCAATAGAACAGTAGATTTGAAGCTCCAGTGCTTTAAATGTCTGAGAAGTAACTCTTTATATAGCCTCTTAAGGATCTATGACTATTGGAGGTAGGTAGAAGTATTAAATGCAAAAATTCAACCGTTGAATCCGGCGTCAGATTTGAAATTCTATCACAGATGTCGACTTAAATCTATCTTGGGTCGACACAAATCTTATAGGACTTGGTTCTTTAAATGAATTGGTCGACTCATTTCTTCGTTGGTGTCGACACTAATTTCTGCATTCTTCTCACCGGCACAACGGTGTCGACTCAAAATCACTAGGTGTCGACTCGTTTAATACTTCAACTTTTCAAAAGAACCTTTTGTGTCGACTCATATCCTCGTTGGTGTTGACTCAAAATTCTGCAGGAACACTTAGTTGTTTTGTGTTGACTCAACTTGGCTTTGATGTCGACTCAAAATTCTGCAAGAAGTCTCAGTTCTTTGATGTCGACTCAAAATTATTTGGTGTCGACTCAAAATTCTGCACCAACGCTTAGTTGTTTTGTGTTGACTCAAAAGTCTTTTTGTGTTGACTCATCTTGGAGTACCTGAAAACATTTTAGACAAACATATTAAGATGTCGACTCATTTGCTCAAAGGTATTGACACACTTGAAAGTTTCAAGTATTTTTTGCCTTAAGGTATCAACTCAAATATCAACTCATTTGTCATTTTGTGTCAACACTACATTTTAAAAAATAATAAACAATCTTTTTTAAATTAATTTTACTTATAAAATGATTTATAAAAATTATCAAAATCTAATTAGAAAAGCTCTTGAGCTAACAAAGTTTTATTAAAAGAAGAAAAGAGACAAAAGCATATTTAGGCCTTAGATTGGCAACTTTGATTTTTTAGTTTTTTTAGTTAAAAATGTCAAAAAAATCAAGGTTGTCAATTTGGCAAAAATTTTAAAAAGTTAAAAAATTAAAATGTCAAATCAAAATACAAATTCCTATAATATTCAATTCAAACTTTTACTACTTTTAAAATACAATAATGTCATTTATTCATAATTTATTTACTACCACTATCAATTAAATGTAATTGTTAATATCAAATATATAGAATGATAAAATTGTCCACTTTGAAAATAAAAAATAAAAAAACCTAAATTTTTTCCCAAACAACAAATTTAAAAAAAAAAACAAGCTTAAAAATTAAGTTACTAAACAACTTATTTTAAATCCAATTTAACTTTTTGGTTAAAAATATGAAAAAATAAAAAAAAAAAATTTTTAAACTAGTTATCAATCGGAATCTAAAGCCCGGATTGAGATTTACAAATTAGAAGTTAATCAAAACACAGATAAGGTTAATTGGATTTTACTGGTTAAATCAAATGGAATACAAATGATTGTAAGCAAAAGAAACAAGATTAAAAAAAATGGAAGTGTTTATTGATAGACCTTGCGTTTTAAATTGATTAAAAATGATGAATAAAAGATTTGTTAACATAAAATTCGAAATAGAAAAATGAAACATTCAAACATGTCAAAATCTCAGCTCAAACAACAAATTTTTTTTTCCTGGAAAATCTACCAGCAGCTTCGGTGTAACACAAAGACTTGGGTAATTTCGTACGACAGAGAACCTAGCTTTCTGTATCTTAATTAAGGCCTTGATTGGCAGTTTTGGTTTTTTGGTTAAATATGTCAAAAAGTTAAGATTGTCCGTTTGGCAAAAAATCTATAAAGCTAAAAAGATAAAAAGTCAAAAAATCAAATCAAAATATAAATTCATAGAATATTCTATTCAAACTCTCACAACTTTTAAAATACAATAATACTCTTTATTCATAACATATTTACTATCACTATCAACTACGTATAATTATTAATATCAAATATATACCACAGTAAAATTGTCCATTTTGACATCGCCGAAAAAGAAAGAGGAGATAGGTAGAGAAGAAGGTGAGATTCGCGCCGAAGAAAAAGAAGAAGGTCGGGGCTAGAGAAGAATGAGGACATTGACGCCGATAATCGGTGCGGGAGGAGTTGGCAGCGTCGGCTCCGAAAGAGTGGTCGGCACCAAAGAAGGAGTCGACGGCAGAGTTGAAAAAAACTATTTTAGACAATGTTACGGGTAATTTGAGAATAACACAATGAATTATGATTAAATTTATTAGATGCGATTAATTTTTTTTTTTATAATTTTATAAATTAGCACCGCTGCCAAAATCGTCCAAAATTTTATTATTTAAATATTTCAAACAAAAAAAAAAACCCACAGTAAAGATGTTGTAGGACGTGCAACATGAAGGCGCACACGTAGGGGTTGGTTAGTTAGCGGTTAAAACACCTCCAAGCGATTTTCCCGCGAAACAGAATAGTTTTTTTTTGCCTCCTTCCCCCAAAAGGGAGAGAATGTAGCGAGTGAAAGAGGAGAGAGAGAAAGAAAGAAAGAAAGAGAACAAAACAACCAATAATTCTCTTCATTTTCTTCTTCTTCTTCTTCCTCCTGATCTTCTCTTTCCCCTCTTCCTTTCTCATACCTAAACTTTTTTTCTCTCTAATCTTCCTCTCTCTTTCTCTCTGACAAATTCAGCCTCTTATTGCTTTTGTTGGATCAATTTGAATTGCTGCTCTTTGGTATGTCTAACTTCTTTAATCCTCTCTTGTTTTGTTTTGTTTTTTTTTGTTTTTTCCCTCCAAATGGCTTATGTTAAGATTTGTTTGTCCCTAATTTGATGCATCTTTCAAAAATATATTTCCTTTCATCGGGATAGTTTCGATCAAATTTATATGTCAAATCAAATTTCTACGTGGAATTTAACGCTATCGAATTTGATCATGGACTTTCTTTAATGGGGATGAAATTGGTAAGCGGCATTGTTTTAATAGGTATAAATGTTTGATAAAAATTGTCAATCCAATGAGAAATTATAAGCAATTGTTCTATATGTATGTGTATATATATTTTACAAATAGCCATTCAACCTAGATCTTTTGGGGTTCCCTTTTTTCCCTTTTTTGATTTTTATTCAAATGAAAATATTTTTGTTCCTTATGAAGGGGTTCTTCGCAATGCAGTTTTTGCATTGAGACTTTTCATTTCCCCAAAATTTTTGACTTATAATAATAATAATGTACGAACACTGCTGGAATTTTCAGGAATTTGCTTGGGTAAATTCATTTGAGAGCGTTTGGTGTATATGGCATATTAGATCTAGTTCTCGAGACTACTGTGCCCGATAATTCAACTATGTTGTGCTGCGGAGGAGGGGAAGAGGAAAACGATGGACCGCCTGTGAACCAATATACGGCCCCGCCCAGAGGGGGGAATCCTTATGGTGGTGGTAATACTCACGTTATCTTTGCTATATTTTCGTGTTCATAATAGACTAATAGTCTCTTTCTATATAATTGCTATATTTTCATGTTTTTAATAGCCTCTTTCCATAGAATGATAAACAGTGGGGTAAGAAAGAACTTTGAATACTTTAAGAAACTACAGTACAGCGGATTATCCCTTTCCATGTTGAAATAACAGATTCCTTTGGGCATGCAAATATTCAGAACCGTCTCAGGCAAAAGCACAACATATTAACTTCCTTCGTTTGTTGATTTCAAGATAATTCTTTCCTTTGCATTTATTAGCATCTTCAACTTCAGTCGATTTCTTTTAGCCCGTATGTCCATTGATTGCATCGAACATGTTCAAACTATTTTGACAGGCTCTCATTATATAGCCTGATGCCAATTTCAATCTTCCTTGAGTTATTATGTTTAATGGTATAATTACAATCTTTTCCATGAATCATCTTAGAGTCCTCAACTAAACAATGGTTTAGACCATTCCAAGCTTTCCATTTGAATATCAATTTTACAAACTTGCTCCATATAGTTTCCCTTTACTCTTCGATTTGTCTACAATGAACTCTTCGAATTGGGTGGTACTGTGGAAGTCAATTGCAAGTTTGTTCAAGATTGTGATGCAAGTCTACCATCTTTGTATTTTAGGAAGCGGAAGGGGAGAGCCAAGGAGTTCCGCTACTGTAAGAAGTGGAGCTCCTCAGAAAGTTTTACCTATTGAGACACCATCTTTCCCGTTGGATGAGTTAAACAGGTTGACTGGTAACTTTGGCTCAAAAGCTTTGATTGGGGAGGGTTCATATGGCCGAGTCTTTTTTGCCAAATTAAGTAATGGCCAACAGGCTGCAATAAAAAAGCTAGATACCAGTTCTTCACCAGAGCCAGATGATGATTTTGCTGCTCAGGTCAATCTTTCACACATTTATTTCTCATTAGTGACAATGTTGTCCCACTTTGTCTATTTATTTATTTTGTACCGCTATGGTGTTACAGTTATCATTAGTGTCAAGACTCAAGCACGACCATTTTGTGGAATTGATGGGGTATTGCTTGGAGGAAAATAATAGAATATTGGTGTATCAATATGCTACAATGGGTTCTTTACATGACATATTACATGGTATGCTTTGTTATCTGCATAAAAATTCCTATTTTTTATTCTTGATGACCAATTCATTGTTAGTTATTCACTGGTGTAGGGAGGAAAGGTGTACAAGGGGCCGAACCAGGTCCAGTTCTTAGTTGGAATCAGAGAGTTAAAATTGCTTATGGTGCAGCAAAAGGCCTTGAGTATCTTCATGAAAAGGTCCAGCCCCCTATTGTTCATCGCGACATCCGATCCAGCAATGTCCTACTATTCGATGATTTTTTGTCCAAAATAGCTGATTTCAACTTGACAAATCAATCTTCTGACACAGCAGCTCGACTGCATTCCACAAGAGTCTTGGGGACATTTGGCTATCATGCACCTGAGTCAGCCTTTCCCTCGCGGGGGGGGGGGGGGGGGGGGG
>JAOTRH010000002.1:12136510-12171715 GCA_034768845.1 Heliamphora exappendiculata
AGTTCGGCTTGGCGATGTATTCCGAGATGAGATTTCGCGTCTGTTTCTCAATGTCTGTCGGCTGATCTCCAATCGGCACCTTGGTCAACCCGGGTAGATCCACCAGGGTCAAACTGAGTACATGCGGCGAGTAGATCTTCAGATTGATTGGGGATCTGTTGATTCCCTTGTTTGACCCTGCTATCCGCGCAGTCTCGTTTTCGATCTCTCTCTTCACCTCTTGGAAATCGTAGAATTTGCGGCCAGGAATATGATTGAACTCGCCCCATTCATCTTGGCCTGCCACACTCGCTGGCGTATGGGGCACGTGTACTTCATCATCTGACGGCTTGTCGCTGCGTTCGGAAGGTACATTGATGAGTTGGAGGATGAGAGGTCGGCGAGTTACGATGCCAGAGCCACGGGGGAGAAAGTCGCGGCCGACGATGTTTTCGAGGACGGAGGACTTTCCCGAAGACTGCGAGCCTACGACGACCTATGAACGCATTAGACTGAAGTTTCTTTCCTTTGTTTGGCTGTGGTTAAAAAATCAGAACAAAAAAGAAAATTTTTCAAAAAAAAAAAACGTTTGTATACCCATTAAAAATAATATGCGTAAATAGTTTCAATTTCTTTTTATAATCATTTTATTTTTTACACTTTCAAGATTCAAACTTAATATTAAAAATTAGCGAGTTGTTATACTTTTCACACGTGCACGTGAACAAAGCCGTTCATATATATATATATATATATGTATCACCTCATTTAATGCACAAGGACTATTTTCTTTGATGGTATGAACCTGAAATTTACAGACTATGATAGTTGAGACAAATGCACAAACCTGAAAAAAACAAATACAAGGAGATAGATACGAGGGCAAGAAAACTTATTTTCAACATAACCTAATCTAAGTAACCAAATTATTTTTTAAAATATTAGGAAAATAATAATAACTTGTTAATAAACTTTTTATTTTCAAAAACTATATTAAAACTATACCGTCGTAAGCTACACTATTTTTTAAATTATAGAAAAGTAATAAATATTCTTTTTAATAAACTCATTTCCAAATTATAGCAAAACTATACTATTTTTAAACCAAATTATTTTTTAAAATATTAAGAAAATAATAATAACTTGTTAATAAACTTGTTATTTTCAAACTATAGCAAAACTTTACCGTATTAAGCTACACTACTTTCTAAAAAACCAAATAATAATAAATACTATTTTTAATAAACTAGTTATTTTCTATATTATTAGAAAACCTTGCTTTTTTGAAAACAAAACTACTTTCTGAAGTCTAGAAAACAACATTAACTTGTTAATAAACTTGTTATTTTCAAAACTATAGTAAAATTTTACCATATTAAGTTACACTACTTTCTCAAATACCAAATAATAATAAATACAATTTTTAATAAACTAGATATTTTTTATATTATTAGAAAACTCAACTTTTTAAAATCAACCCACTTTCCAAATTCTAAAAAAATAATATTAACTTATTAATAAACTTATCATTTTCCAAACCATAGTAAAATTAGACCTTTTTAAGCTACACCACTTCCTAAAGTACTAAAAAAAATAATGACTCTTTTAATAAACTAGTTATTTTCTAAACTACTAAAAATCATAACCTTCTAAATAAAAACCCCATCCTTTCCGTACTAATTAAAAAAACAAAAAACAAAAGTCCTACATAAGTAAAACTATATCTTTTTATATAATAATGAAAAATAAACTTTTTTTTCTATTTTTCTTTTAATAACAAAAAAAGCTATATCTTTTTCTATTATAATAGAAAATAAACCTTTTAACCTATTTTCTTTTAATAACAAAGTTTGAAATTTTCTTATCTTTAAAAAAAATGTCACAATAGGAAAAGTACTAATCGATCAATGAAAAGATCAATCGATCGGTCTGTAACATTACTACAGTTGTGCATAGACTGCTTGATCAAGAGATCGACTCTGATTGATCACTTATCAATTGATATGCAAATATACTACAAACAGATGAAAACCGCTTGATATACGGATTGTTACAAATTAATCATCGATTGATCGGTCTGCTTCGTGAAGAAACTTTTAATTCAGTTAGGTTTAGGGCGATCAAGAGGTTTTTGATGCACATATTGACTCCAATAGTATCTCTTTCGAAACCAATGAATCCTGTAACTTTATTTGCCCATCGTTTGGTGATCCAATAGATTGAGAGTCTTCAAGAAAATCATCAAGTTACCGACTCTCAACCTTCTCATCAATTCCTAGTAGATATTGGGTGGATTTTCAAGATTCAAAGTACGAAATTGATTCTGTTGGCAAACAAGTAAGGTTTGGTGTACATGAACTCGACAAGAATAGTTTACATTCGTAAGTTGGGTTCAATTTAGTCTGTGAGGACTCTTGTAACAAAAATTTATTATTAGTGCTTGTTTCTTTGACCGGTAGTGGTCATGTGATTTTTCTCCTCATATTTGGAGTTTTTCACGTTAAAATATGTGTGCTTGTTGTCTTTGATTTCTTTCGCTTGTGTGGTTTCTGTTGTTATATTAATTAGTACAAATTAATACAGAAAAAAGGTTTTCTCAGTAAGTGGCATATATTTTTGGTAAATGAAAAACTTTGATAAATATTAAGTAAAGTATATTTGTCTTCCACCAAGTAAATAAAGGTTGATTAATATGTACTATTCAAAATATTTTTTGTTATATTACTAAGTAAGATGTTTATGTAAATAATGACATGTGTTATTTTGAGATTATTAAATAATTAATTTTAAATAGAAGTGGTTTTAAAACTAAAAATACAAACGAACTACTAAAAATAACTCTTAAAATAGAGACTAATGACCAATTAGTTCATTTTTAAAGATATGAAAATTAAAAATTATTGAAATTTAGAAGAACTAATTAAGAAAATAGTTATACTACAAAACACAACATAATTGATGTCACATCTTATCTTTTAAACCAAAAGTTGAGATTGTTTCAAAAAAACAATAAAGAGTTGAGATTGTTCTTTCTCTTATTGCATTTTTCTTACGAACCCAAACATTCTCCTCTCTCTAGCTGATTGAGTGCGCATGGAGTGCCACATTAGCATGCTGATGTGGTATATCTTACCAATACATGCATGTCATGTATTCGTAGTTTTGAGAAATGGTCATACAATAAATGGCAACAGTTATAACACATTAGCATAACTTCACATTTAAAAAATGCATAACGTATCGGATTGGCACATTATTAGTATGCTAACGTGGTGTCCCTACCTATTATATGCTTTCTCTCTCTCAAAATTAACCTAACCAAATTCAACATTTCTACTCTTTTCTCTCACTAAGCCCCGTTTGGTAATGTTTATTATTTATTATTTTTGTTTTCAAATTTTTTATAAATTATAAACAAAAATATGTTTGATAATTATTTTGTTTTCAAACAAATATAAATAGTTTTCAAAATTTATTAAATTTTTATAAACAAAGAAAATGTATTTTCAATTGTTTTGTAAATAAATTTCTATTTTCTTTTTTTTCTCCACCATTTCTGACTACTACTTTCAACCGCACCCTCCAGCTACCTTCTTTCGGCCGCCCCCTTCGACCACCATCGCCGATTACCACCTCCGATCACTGCCTTCGCGACTACTACATTAAGCGATTACTTTCGGCCTCTACCCCGACCACCATATACAGCCACCGCATATAGCCACTGCCTCCGATCATCACATTTGACTATCGTCGCTACCTCTTGCCACAATCACCAGCTAACACCTTCGGAATTCTTTGTCCCAAAAATTATTTGTCTCCATGTCCCGATGCATTGAAAGTCAATAAATCATTTGAGAATATGTTGTCGTTCGCACTGAATTTTGTTCAGACCTTACTGATGTGGTGTGGGCATGCCAGGACGATTGTGCCCAATCGTATTTGAAAATGCGCCAAATTGACTTCAAATCAGAACGGATTGCGTGTAACTTGAAGTGAAAAGCTACTAGTTCGATTTTTTACCTCAATGAAGAGGACTTCAACAATTTTCAAGTGTCTTTTTGAATTAAAATAAACGAAATTTGCAAGACGAATAAATAGAAAACTAAAACTAAATTTGAAATGACTTTGTATTTAATGAAATAAGAATTGAAACAAAGATTATAACTAAGGCTGAGAATAGAAATTGAATCTAATTTAGCAAACGAAAATTAAAATGAGGACGAACAAACAGATTTGGAATTTGAAATGGAAAGATATGCAAATACAAGATAAGGAAATAAAAACAAGCTCGGGGCTTTTGATATGTTTGATGTGTATCTTTCCTTGGCTGACTTCTGCTTTTATACTGCTCCTCCTAACTGCACGTTCTACTTAGTGTCCCCTTTTTCTCTAACAGTTCATTGCCCTCTTTGACTTCTTCTTTGGCCGACACGTGTCCTCTTTCTCTTTCCATTGCAACCACTCCGCTTTATTCCTCTGTCAATTGCCATATGTCCCTCCCACAAACCATTTCCCTGATTATTCTCCTTAATTTGTTTCAAAAACTAAATTCCTCTTAATTTTCTCTCATGATGACACGTGTTCTCTTTTAAATTTATCCTTTATTTTGGTAGATAACAATCCCGTTCGATTATTATTAAATACCTAGCCTCCTATTTCATAGGAAATTAGTTATTTTTTTGTATTTTTCAAATGCGGCCCAAACATTGCCCCATTCAAATAGTCATTTGAGATTTTTGGAAATGAGTCTTTGAATATTCCTTCTGATTTTTCGCCATTATTCCTTATCTCCTGGTCTCACCTCCTCTTAATACTCTCTCTCTGGCCTTCTCTTCTTTTTACGCCACCTTCTTCTTCTTTGTCAATCCCTCTTCTGCTAGCCTTTTCGCTTCCCCTTTCCTTTCGTTCATGGCTACAAAACGTGCCAATGCTCTTGCCAGAGATCCCAATAGTGTCGCTAAACAGGTAAAAGACTTGATTGCTCAACGGAAACCTCTAATCTACTCTGAGATCCTAGTTCCCTGAAAATTGGGTTTCATTGCTTCCAATAAGTGATTCGAATTAGGGCCAGCATTCAAGGAGCAATGCCTTGGTATTCTATCTTCTTTCTACCATTGTATTGAAGGTCAACTACCTCTTTTCCTGTCCACACCACCCTAAAAAAGATACCATAAGGGGACTCATATCAAGCTATAACACACTCTTCGCAATGAATACTGCCAATGGGTTGGGCGACTTCTTTGATCCAAGGGCAAAATGTAGAAAGAAATAGGTATTTATGATGCCATCCTACTTAGCTGTGTACCCTTTTAAATTGACAAGGCTTTGATTTTTGCTGTCCTACAGTTATGGTCCCCTTTCACCAATTCTTTCTTTTTTCCTGTTGGCTTTATGTCTCATACCCTTCCAGATTTGGCCTTTTTTGCTGGCCTGCGGCCTCACGGTGAGGAAGCAAATGCACTCATCTCCCGTTCAGACATCTTTTTCTCTTATTCTGACCCAAAAGGCATGTCATACGGCCAATTCTTCATAGTAAATCAAGGAAAACCTTCGAGCAATGTTACTGACACCGAACATATAGCCTTCCTTATCTACTAACTAAACAAATTTATGTTTTACGTTCCTTCTCTAAAAATCACCAAAGATTTCATCAAGTTGGCCAAAGCCCTTGCCTCAGGCCGAAAAATAGCATTAGGTCCTCTTGTCCTTACTTATCTTTATAGAGGCATGAAAGAAATGGTTGATAGCCAATTTAACATTAGCTCCAGACAACCTCTTAAAGGCTTGACTCTCCTTCCTCTTGAACCAAAACCTCACTCTTTTGATGATTGCTTTATCTTTTTTTATAAGGATTTAATTACTCTTGGTGCTCGTCAATGGTTCCCTTTCCTTCAATCTGTGGGTCCTTCGTGGTTACGTACCCTACCTCCAAGCTTGATATGCCAATTAAGAACAAAGGGAAGTTTGGGCAAGTTTGTTGATTTCACGGGATTTGGGCTATGATCATTGCTTTACTTCCAACAATAACAAATGCGGAGTTAAATTTTATAACGCAGCATAAATGGCACGACAATTCGGTCTGACCTAATTAGTACCCCTTCCTTCTTTTGAATCTGAGAATGATTCTTTCACCGGAAGACCCATTCTTGACATGGATGAGATCAAGATCGTGAGCCGAGTTTTTTCTTATTTCAAGAAATCCTTCAAGTTGCAAGATTTTGATGAATTTCCTTATTCTTCTCTGGAATTCGACCCTTGGTGGCAATACTTCATTCAAAATCAATTACATAAAACGTCCAAGAATGTTCTGTTTAGAATTTTCCCAAACCAGCAAATTCTCTGTGCTGCCCTAGCTTTGAAAAAATAAAAGAAAGCACAAAAACCGACTAAGTCTCAAGGGAAGACCCCATCCCTTTCTAATAACATTTCTGCTATTGTTTATTTTAAAGAGTTTTTTAAGTGTAAATGGAACCCCACCGACCTCGAGGGTATGGCCAAAGCTAGGAAAGAACGAATAGCCGAAATAAAAACTTACTGAAAAGACAAAGCCAGGCTTGCCTTTTTGAAAGCATGGCAGACTATAGGGGAGAATGTTCCACCATTTGAAACATTCTTAAAACCCATTGGCAAATCGATCCCTCCATATCCTCCTACAGATGCAGTTTTTACTGATCTATTTAGAACACCAAGGATACATGATTGGCTACCTCAAGCCAAATAAGTAACCATTGCCAAAGTAAATCCACCTCTTTGGGAAATCAAAGATGTCATACGCCAAGGGGCGACCTGCTTCATCCCCGTGGAAGGCGCATGTCAGCCTTTTGCTTGCTGGCTTTACTTTGTTTATCCTTCTTTCCATACTGATCATCTTCTTTTTCAGGTGTAGCTCAACCAAAAACTTATTTCCCTGTTGAAGTCTCTGAGGGCGATACAGACCTGATGATCTTATCCCCATTAAGGTAGTTTTCTGCATTTTTCCTTTCAAAACCTTTTCATCTTGTTCACCATAATTTCTTTTACTTTCTAGGACCTGCCTCCTTTTTTCCACAAGTGCACCAAAGGTGATTATCGAGCACAAGTCTCTGAAAAGGTAAAACATTATTTAACAATATACCACTCACATTTTTTCATTTTACCTTACTTCCTGCCTTCTTTCCACAGAAAGAAGTTCCTTCCTTATTTGAGCTCATCCCAACCATTTCAATTTCTTCTATGCCTTCTCCACCAAGACTCTTCCAATAAGACTCTGAGAAAAGGGAAGAAAAGTCTGAAGGTGATACTTCTGTCACTGCTCCCACTCCTAAGAAGCGTGTCAAAGTTATTGCCAACCGAAGTCTCTCTTTCTATGAGGAACCTCATTCTGATTCAAATGGCTCATCTCAACCAGAAGCATCCTCTCCTCCTCTAAAATAGGATTATTCAGATTCTCCTCATTATGTGAACAAGGTATCGAAATGCAATCTTCTGCCTTTTAGCTCCTTCTAGCTTGAATACTTACTGTCTTCTTCGGCCTATGTAGGAAATTTCTGCTGCTAGGGAGACTGACCCTATTGCCAAAGAATAGTTTGGCTCTACAGGGATGAATTTCCTATTCCTGATTGACGTAAAATCTTTCTTTGCCCAACTTGCTGTTAAACTCACTCCCTTTGCTTAAGAAAGTTCTTCTAGTGTGGCTTCTCAAGCCCCAAGAACTCCCTCTGCTGATGAGATTGAGAAAGGAAAGTCTGATTTAAAGGCGATGTAGAACCTTTCTCTCCCAGATATCCTTCATCCTGGGCGTCTTAACCTTTTCAAGAACGTCGTTAGTGTATTATTTTCTTCAACTCCTAAACCTGATGCGGACCTTCTAGCCTCTCAAGTTTTTAACCTGGATCTCCCCCTCTTAGACAAAACCTATAATTCTGCTTTGAAGAAGAATGACTGAATATGAAACCAAGGTTTCCAGTTCCGAGAACTTGAAGCAAGAACTTGTTTCATCATTTCGTCACTTCCAACAACAGAAGAATGAAGGTGACCAGAAGATCCAGAGAAGGAAGGAAATTCTAGACCTCCTCAGTTCTCTCCAAAAAGAACTAACGACAATTGAGGAGGACCTCCCGATGTTAAAAGCTCAGGTTGCCACACTATTCTCTTCTTCTCAGGAGTTGATAGCAAAACAATCTGTAGTGGAGGCTGATCTTATTTCATCTACTAGTGACGCAGCGGTGGCCAAGCTTGATATTGAAAACATCAAACAAAATTGGGACCGCCTTCAACTCCATCTTAAGAATCTTCTCCCTTGACTTCTGTTAAATTTCTACTTTTGACATGCTTTCAATTTTGAAGATTTAAAGTTTTCCAGATTGATGGATGATACTTTTTTTAAATATTTGCCATTAATAGGATGTTTGTGAATTTTTTCATCTAGATCTTCAAGTATGTTTGACCATTTTGCTTGAACTTTGAATACTCTAAATGGTCATTCCCAAGATGGGGCTATTTACCATATTTTGGATCCTTTTGCCCATAGGGCAATATGGCTTACCATACTAATTTTCCCTCCACGAAAACTTTGTGTTTAACTTTCTTATTATATATTCTAGCCATTTGGTTCTTCTGCACAACCAATTTATCCAAAGCAACTAGTCTGTCTTCATTTAAATCTTGTAACTCTATGTGCATTGCTTGTGAATATTCTAAGGGCATTAAATTGTTTTGCATTGCTACTCTAAGAGATTTAATTGTAACCTCCATAGGTAAAACTGCCTCATGTCCATAAGTAAGGGCGAAAGGAGTTTCCCTAGTGGCTGTTCTCTTAGAGTTCCTATATGCCCATAGTGTCTCAGATAATGTCTCGTGTTATATCCTTTGTTTATCCTCCACCATTCTCTTAATTATGTTTTTCAAGAGCTTATTAGTTGACTCAGTCTGACCATTATTTTGCGCATAATAAAGGGATGAATGAATAAATGTAATACCGTATTCCTCCGCAAAGGCCTGAAATTGTCCTCCAAAGAATATTGTCCCTCGATCTACCACAATATGTTATGGTAGGCTAAACTTGTGAATGATGTTCTCATTTATCATCTTTATCACATCATTTTTCTCTATTACCTTCATGGGAATAGCTTATGCCCGCTTTGTAAAATAATTCGTGGCTGCTATTATATAACAATGTCCCTTAAAAGAAGGAGGAAAGATCTTCCCTATTAGGTCGAAATATCTTCCATATTAGGTCCATTGTCCATCCCCTAAAAGGCCAAGGTCTGATTACTACATTTAGGAATTGCGTTGGTATATGTTGGACAGGTTCATGTGTTTGGCAGGCTTGACAACCCTTTGCATATCTAATGCAATCTCCCAATATGGTAGCCCAGTAATATCCGTACCTTCTTATCAACCATCTCATTTTTCTTCCAGCCTGATGAGTTCCACAAATCCCCTCATGCACCTCTACCATGACCTTCATTACTTTGCCTTTTGACAAACACTTTAGCAGCAAGTCATCTTCTAAACTTTTCTTGAACAATTCTCCTTTAATCATGATGTAATGTGCTGACCTCCTTCAGGTGCTTCTATCACAAACCTTTGTAGGACATCTTAGGAAAGATTGGTGTTCTCCAATCTTTCTCATCATAAGAAACATCCACGGGAAAGGCCTGTAATGCTTCTAGCCTCCTCCTAACGGAAGGCTTGTGGATGGCCACGGTTCTATAGTAAATCCCATAAGGAATCTATAATCCAGTGTCTGTTTGTGCTAACTCATTTGCCTCCTCTTTAAATCTTCTAGGGATATATGATATCAAGACATCATCGAAATCATCCATTATTTGCATAGCCATTGCATAATACGTCATTAGCTATTCACTATGGCACTTGTATACTCCTCCGAGATGGTTTACTACCAATTGTGAATTGTCTTTGATATGAACAGAATGTATTCCCATATCTCTTAGGATTTCTAATCCGATAATAACTGCTTCATATTCAGCTTGGTTATTCGAACACTGAAAATAAATTGGAATGATTAAGGTTTCTAAAATCAATACGTACCCTAAGCTTGCCATTTTTCTTCATTACTAGGACAACATTCAAAAGCCATTCAACATATCTGGCTGTTCTGATAAAGTCTCCCTTTAGAAACCTCTCCAACTCTTCCTTAATCAATAATGTGACCTCCGTAGACATTCTCTTTGGCGGCTGTTTGAACGGGCGATATCTTGGCATGATTGGGAGTCTGTGCTCAACTAGTTGCCTAGATAATCTAGGCATTTTGTTATAATCCCATGCAAAAAAATATTTGTATCGACTGAGGACCTCCACCAATTCTCTTTTAACTGCCTCAGGCAACTGTTGACTTATATAAACCATTTTAGAAACTTCAGATGTTCCCAGATTAATTTCCTTTTGCGGGTCTCGTACTTTGGCCTTGAGATCATCTAATTTGGCCGGACTAGCTTGCAGTTCTTCAAATTGTATTTCCTCCTCGTGTAACTCGTCTTCAAAAATTACTTTGGCCGAACTAGTCGAAGCTCCTTCCTCCTCTTCATTCAGGCCATACAACATTTCTTCAGATAAGTGAACAATTAGCTTATTAAGGGTGGCCTGTAACGCATCTACCTTTTCAATTCCTGACAAACGTGCTTCCATTAGACACTATTTGGAGGAAGGAAGTAATCAGCCTATTTACTTTAGAAATATGGGGGGCGATTACCTATTTTGTAGATGTGCTTTAAATCTTCAATTGACGTCTTGGACAACATTACAGCTATTGGATGACCTACTTTATCCAGGCCAGCTACTTTCATGGAACCAATATCCTCGTCGTATAGCCTCACTTCAGCATGATTGGTTGATGCTAGGAAATGCCTTTTGTCTGCCCAAACTATTTTAATGTCCTGATCCTTCCAGAATACCAGATACTGATGTAATTTTGATGACGCCGTCATACAAGCATGGATCCAATCCTTCCCTAATAACAAATTATAAACGGAGCGAGTTTCTATCACAAAGAAGGGAGTAGTCAATGTTTTGCTCCCTATAGTGAGGTTAGCAATAATAATACTTTGGGATGATATGATTCCTCTAGCAAAATTCGATATGCTCGCATTTGAGGGTAACAAATCCCGCTTAATTTTGCCAATCTTGTTGAATACAGCTCGGGGCATTAAGTTTGCAGCCGAACCATTATCCACTAACAACCTGTTGATCAGTACTCCGTTAATATGCCATGCAATGTACAAAGGGTGGATGTGTTGTGTCATCTCTTTTGAAGGCCTTTCAAAGACAACGCTTTGTGCAGGTTCTCCTTCTCGAGTTCTCAAGATTAAGAGTGGACCCTGTTCTTTTTTAATCGGTTCTGGCAGGATTTCTACTATCCCACCCTGCTTTTCGACATCTCCCGCTATGAAAGAGAGTTGCCCTTCTTTAGCCATGAAGTTCTTCAATAGGATGAAGACCATGTTACAATTCATAGGCTCTTTTTCTTTGTTGGAATAAGACACCTTACTAGAACTTGGCTAATCTTGAATTGTTATCCATTGAATCTTGCGCAAGATTTGTCCGAAACTTTATTTATCTCCTCTTATTACCCTATGGATGTTGACTGGTTGTCTCCATCATCCTACGATCGGCTTGTCTCATTCTCTGCATCCTTTGTTACTGAGATCTAGATGGAATCTTATTTGGTTGAGAAAACTTTGGGTGAATAACTTTGACCCACTGCCTTGGCGAAGATACTGGCGGTCTTACTGTTCTTGGTTGTGTCGGCCTAATATTCCTCTGAGGAATTGATGTCTTGCCCCCGGGTGTTGGAGATGTTGAAAGACTGATTTTTTTTCCTTCACATAACTTATAGGCTGATCTTCTTCCTTGATTTGATTCTTTTATGGCATCTTTTGGGCACCTTCTTGGCACATGCACACATGATGCTCCTAGGAATAACTCAATTTTCTCCTGGTACGAATTATTTCCTGATCCCACCACACATCTTGGATTGGGATAACTGTAGGGATTTCTTCTTCGTAGTGAGTAGCAGGCCCTCCCGGCTTATTGGCCTCCGTTCTAGGACAACCCTTCATGTCAACTGTGACCATGCTGGTAGCCAGTCGCTTCGAAAAAGGGTCTGTGTTTACCCCATCACTGCTTTTTCCTTTTCAGAAAATCTAAACTCTCTTTTATCTATTATGTCTTGAATATCATTTCTAAAAGTAATACAATTATTTGTAGTATGATTTCCGGAGTTATGATACTTATAGTATTCCTTATTCCTGAGCTCCTCTAGCGGTGGAGTCTTGTGCCCTACCGAGAATCTAAACATCTTGTCTGCGAGTAGGTAGTCAAAAATTTGGTTTACCTTTGTTATGTCGAACGTATTCACTTTGGTAATCTTTGAGGAAGCCAAGGATTCATGAGACTTAGTAGGTTCCACTTTGACAAAGGCCTTGAAAATATAAGAATTTTGTTGATGATCTCTGCCACAGCTACTTCAAGTTCATACCGAGTTTCCGAATTTGCCACAGCATAATTTGGATCTCGATAGTACGTTCCTTTGGAAGCTGCCCTTCTGTCATGCTCTTCTCTCAATATATACTCATATCGGACAGCCTGCTAACTCAAATAGATCGCGAAACTCCATCCCTTCGAACTTCTTCCTAAGTTCAAAATCCAAGCCGCTTTAGGCCAACCTAACATATTCTGTTTCAGGAAGGACCACTTTACATTTGAATCTGGCCTTCTTAAACCTTGATATGTAGGCCTCCACCGATTCTCCTAGTAGTTGATACATTCTCGATAGGTCTGCCATCGTAACTTTCGATTTTGTTATGTAAAATTGCCAATGGAATAACTCTTCTAGCTGTGGCCAGCCTCAGATTGAATTTGGCGGTAGGTTGGTGTACCAGGTAAAGGTTGTACAAGTCAAAGAGTTAGAAAATAATCGCAACCTTAGAAAATTATTATTACCTACTTCTCCACACTGAATACTGAATATTGAATAACTCTTCTTGCCACATGCTTAACCGTTGAATAATGATCTTTTCCTGAAAACAAGACGAATTATGGGACCTTGTACCCTCTTGAAAACTCGTACATTTTGTCAATAGCATCTGGGTATGATTTTTGATAAACTGGCCTTCCAATTTTCCTAAGAGCTGGCCTAAACTGCTCCTGAACAATATCAATGACTTGCGCTCTGTTGAAAAGAATATTTGGTTGTTGTGGAGGGTGATTGAAATTTCAAAAATTGATCGGAGGCTGCCCCCCGAGCTCTTGGTTAACACCGGTATAGAGTGGATTGGGATCTCTCTATGGGCTTTTTTGTCCAAGAGGTGGTAAGTTGAATCGCTGGTTATTGCCATTCCCCTCGTTTGGCTTGCCTCTTCCCTGGATTCCCAATTGATCCCCCATTTTGTCCCTCGGGTGTTAGATTGTTGGATGACGACCCAGGATGGGACAGCGAAATATTATGTGGCAGTGGGGGCGGTTGGCCCACTGTTGTCTAGTTGACAACTCCACTGGATCCTGCAGGGATAATCACCTTTTCATTGATCAATGCCATCAATTCTCTTATGGTTGGATATCTAATGTAATGGTGCTGCCAATGATTGAGAAAATTTCTTATTAGATTCTTTAAGACAATCCTTTATAGTTTCAACTATACTTGGGGATTGGTGTGACTCTTCATTCGATCCTTCAGGTGACGAATTTCCAGCATGTTGACCCATAATTGCTTTTCCTCGACCTTTTTTCGCCATAGAGCTTCTTAATGACACTTTAGTCCCACCGGACGTGCCAAAAAACTGTTGTCATTTGCGTTAAATTATGTTCAGACCTTAATGTTGTGGTGCAAGTGTGCTAGAACGAATGCGTCTAATCGTATTTGAAATTGTGCCAAACTGACTTCAAACCAGAACAAATTATGTAACTTAAAGCGAAAAGCTACTAGTTCAATTTTTTGCCTCAATGAATAAGACTTCAACAATTTTTACATGTCTTTTTGAATTAAAATAAATGAAATTTGCAGGACGGATGAATAGAAAACTAAAACTAAATTTGAAATGACTTTGTATTTAATGAAATAAGAATTAAAACAAAGATTATAAATAAGGTTGAGAACAGAAATTGAATCTAATTTAGCAAACAGAAATTGAAATGAGGACGAACAAATAAATTTGGAATTTAAAATGGAAAGATGTGCAAATATAAGATAAGGAAATAAAAACAAGTTTGAGACTTTTGATATGTTGGATGTGTGTGTATTTTCTTGGCTGACTTCTGTTTTTATACTCCTTCTCGTAACTGCACGTTCTACTTAATGCCTCCTTTTTCTCTACCAGTTCATTGCCCATTTTGACTTCCTCTTTGGCCGGCGTGTATTCTTTTTCTCTTTTTATTTGCAATCACTCTATTTTATTATTTTGTCAATTGTCATATGTCCTTCCTACAAATCATTTTTCCATATTATTCTCCTTCATTTGTTTCAAAAACTAAATTTCTCTTGATTTGCTCCCATAATAACATGTTTTCCCTTTCAAATTTACCCTTTATTCTGTTAGATGAAAATTTCATCCGATTATTATTAAATACTCAACCTTTTATTTCTTAGGAAATTAATTACACTTTTATATATTTCAAATGCGGCCTAAATAGAATATCAACACACAAAAAATTTGAGATATATCTAATGGTTCTCATTACATCGGGACATAAAAACATATAATTTTTAGAACAAATGATTTTGTACCCTCCGGAAAAAAATGAGAGGTAAAAATGCCCATACTTTTATTAAATTTAAAAAATTTATACCAATATATAAAGAGTGAGAACCAATTTGGTATTTCTCTTAAAATGAAGTTATGTGAATTTTTTGTTATGAAAAATACTATTAATTACTTGTTATTTTCTCAAAGTACTCATCAAACTTTGTCTCTATCACTTAATTTTAAAATTATAATTACTCATAATTTAAAAATTAAATTATATACTATTTAATTTTTTAAAATTATTTTAATTCTTAAATATATACTTGCACACCAACTGCTAATAAGATTTTAACTTTTAAAAAATTTATCACCAAATGTATTTAGCCTTTGTTTGATTTAACTAAAAAGTTAATTTTTTGCGAAAAAATTCAGCTTTTAAGTCTTACTATTTGTTTTTCTAAAAAAGTCAATTAATTTTTTTTATATCTTAATCTAAAAAAAAAGTCTATATACTTTTCAATACCTTAATTTATTTTGAACTAAAATTACTATAATACGTTCAATTAAAAAAGCCAACCATCTTCACAAAAATAAAAAAAAATCGTATTAATATTTAAAATACTACAACTGAAAAACAAAAAAACAATAATATATTAGATGTTTTAATAAAAAATAAAAATATTATTGTAAAATATTATCCCAAACATCTCAAATTTTTTATTATTTTTTTCTTATAAAACTAAACATTCTAAAAATTAAAATTTTGTTGACATCCCATTAACGCCCTTAATTAACTCTTCAAAATAAGACTTAAGGCCGGATTAACTCAATTTTAAATCACGTTTTTGTATTTTACAAAGCATTAAAGCGAACGGAGAGAGAATGCAAAACATGAACCTTTTGATTTTCGAGAGGCTCTGAGAATCGCTCCATAGCCGCCGCTGCATCAAGATGGAAGACAGAGAAAGGGCAACAGTAGTAGAAGAATGGAACAGAGAGACAGTACCTAGGGTTTTGAAGATTGTAAGCACAAGACTTCCTCAGAGAGAACTCATCTCTCTCTTGCTTCTCAGCCCTTGGATTCACCGCACTCTCATCTCCTACCCCTCCCTCTGGCAGGTACACTTCATCTCCAAGTTTTTATAATTAGGGTCGACTATATAATTTTTTTTACCTCGTTCTTTAATTAATGTTAATAAATTTATATTTTTTAATACAGCATGACATGTTATAATTTTTAGTTTATATTTTTTAAAGTGTTTTTATTATCTATAATCTTATCGCTTACATTAAATTGGTTTTTATCCAAACCACTCTAATCTATTTTTTTCTCATTTTAGTCTCAATGGGAGCCAACCTTATTATTTTGGAAATCTTTTTATTTATAATTTAATTTTTTTAGTCTTATCACAAATTCACCTTTTAACATTCTCATTTTGGCATTTCATGCCAATCTAGTCTTACCACATTGCATCTACCTGTTGATTTCGCAGTTTTTCGAATATTCCTTGAATTTTGTTCATGAAATGAATAATCATAAGTTGTTTTGGTTTATGATCTGGAATTGGAATTTGATTTTTTAGGTTCTTGATTTCCATGAAATGAACAATGCTGGGGATCGACTTGTTTCCGCTCTCTCACTGGTCAGAGTTTAAGAAAATATAGTTATTGAGGTCATTAAAATTGTAATCTGTTTAGTTTTTGAAAAATATAGTTTGAGAAAAAAATTCCTCTATGGATTTTGAATCAAAAGTTTTGATGTGATTTATGGAAAGGGAGAAACTGTAGAATTCTAGAACTGGCCCTAATACACCTATCTGGGATAGTGAATTGTTGGAAATAACTACAGCAGACGTGAAGACTGAATTTGTAATGAAAGGGTAACAGTTATGGATGATGATCTGATAGTTTCCATATTCTTTTGGTGTTTCACAGTCAAGATATAAGCATGTGAAGCAGATCAACCTTGAATTTGCACAAGATATTGAAGACAAACATCTTGATATCCTTAAAAGAAGGGTAAAATTTCTTTATGTACAACACAGTTGCATTGATGATTGAATTGAAGAAATTGCACTGCATTGAGACCATGGTTGGTAAAAGAAGAAAAATTTATTTATCTTTGTTTTCATGATTGTTAGACTCACTACGCATTCTTTGGAGGTTCATGACATATTAAGTCTCAAATTACTTGTTGCAACTAGGTACTACAGTAGTATTAATTGCATGGAAATGATTCAAATGTAGATCGAGCTTGAAAGAAATGCTACAACTCTAACAGCATGAGGTCAAGAGTCCAAGGCCAGTGCCAAGTTCACATGTAATGTGCATTAGTGCTAGTTTATCTTATGTTTTAATTGCCTGAGAAAGTTGTTGGATTTTATGTTATGTGAAAGTTGATCGTGATGAGAAATACATAAAAAGGAGCCTTCACATATTGATGTTATACTGTTAAAACTAATTACAAAAATAAATAACAACTTTTTTATAAGTAAAATCTTTATAAAAATGTATTATGAAAATGCCACCCTTATAATGGAGAAGAACCCTTTACGAAAAGGGAGAAGTAAAACCTCCCACAAAAGGAGGAGATACGCAACCAACCCTTCACAAAAAATATCAAAACAATGGTAAAATCTTTAAAAAATCTATCGTATCATCCATAGATGGTGCCCCTTGTTCACATAATAAGATTTAGTCATTTTTAATTATTGCTCACTAAGTAAATTACATGTAGATGGCATTAATTTTAAATATTAAAAATAATATACAATAATATACAACTTAATATTGAAAAACCGATTAAAACATTAAATAAATAATATTATGTTTTGAACAAATATGCTCTATTCAAATATTTTTACAAAAGAAATGTTAATATTTTGGCAGGAGATCTAACTTTTAATGCCTATTCAAATTGTTTTCTAGCAATCTTTAGTAGGGACCTAAAAACGTATCACATAAATTAGGTACAAAAAATTTTGGGGATAAGAGAAACAATTTTTTGTTGTAAATTAGGTAGAACTTTATTATATGTGTATGAAAGCGAAGAAAGTGGGAATTAGGAAATTAGGGAAGCCAGGAGGTGGAGAGAGAGATTTGGGAAATTTTTTGAAAATTTGAACTGCTGGGTAGTTTTGAAAACAGCAACTTCCATGTGTGGGTAGTTTTACTATTTTAACCTTTAACCATTTAAAAGGAATCCAAAAATAAATGGAATTACAAAGTTTTTGGTGTTTTGGGTAATTAAAAAAGCTTCACCAAACTCTGGTGTTGCCTTATTATATTAGTATAAAAGTATAAATAACGAAACTAGAAGTCATGCCCTTTTCCTACTATATGATATTGTACTCCCTTCCATACCAACAAGATATTAGAGGCTCCCTCAAAAGATTTTATCTATCACACATAACAAAATTAAAAGTCATGCTCTTCTCCTATTATCTGACACTATACTCCTTTCCATTCTAGCAAGATATTAGAGATATTTTTCTCAAAACCCAATTACCACAAAAAAATCAAAATAAAAAATTCACACAATTCCCCTGAGAGACCATAGTGAATTAGGAGATAAGAGGCTAACTCATCCTACTTATTGCACTTGCATTACTAATTAGTCAAAGTATGGCCTCTCTTACTTAAGTTATCAATAGTAAGGATCTTTCTATGTGCCGTGGACAAGCAAATGAAAGCAACTTTTAAAGGAGATCTCACCTTCCAGATACTACTCCACGGAAAAGGTGCCCTCCAATCAATAGTATGGATATTCCTCCCATTTCATGTTGCATGTTGATATAAAATCCCAACTCGAGCAAATAGTGATTTATACCGAATGTCGTACCTCAATGATTAAAATGCTAAGTTGTATTTATTCTAAAGATTAATTCTTAAATAAATTCATAAAAGAAATTATTGATTGTGAAATTCTAAAACTAAGTAAATTAAATAAAAGTGAAGTTTAAGTCAAGGGTTGCAGAGTTTTTAGGGCTTCGATTCCACCACAACTTTGTAATGAAGTTGTTGCACCAATTTGGAAGGTCAAGAACCAAAAGGATAATGATTCGCTAGTAGCTGCAAGCCCTAACAATATTTTCAAGAAAAATCATGCATAACCTATCTTCGGTCAGCAAGTGGGGAAATATTAATTCGATCTGAGCTCTTGGAATTAGAATAAGTTCGGCGGCCGATCACGAAATCTTGGTGTCCGATCTACTTTCACGCTCTCATTTCTCTATAATACGATAATAACTTGCTGCCTGTAAACTATTGTTATAATATTCTAGATTTTTGGAGTGGATTTTATGGGACGACACCCATATCATTCCTAAGAAATGGAGAAGAGGCCCTCCAACTTGGTGAGTTTGAACGTGGGATTGACTCCTCTGTCGCCAAAAGCTTATTAAACGATTTTGAATCCGTTCCTACTCAAACAAGAAGTTCTCACAGATTGATTGGGCGTGAAGGCTAGGTGCCTTTGCTTTTTGAAATGATTACCTTTCCCTGAGATGAGCCCTTACCCGCATTCCGAGCAGGTGGGCATCGACGAACACAATGACTTAATCAACCGGATCCACCGAAGCAATTTCCTCTAGACAGAATGAGGCTTTTGTTGAGAGATCTATTAGTGATTGGGCCACCCCACCCCTCTTGGCAGACAACGATAACGACTGTATAACGCATGTATTCAAAATTGCAGAACTTGAACACACGTATGCAATTTTGGAATAATGAACTCAAATCAAAGCAAAGCCTTCATGTACACAATCATCGTTTTGATATTGAAAATCCTAAACTAATACCAAGTCATAGTTCTCCTACCAGGTTCAAACCATAATAAAAAGATTTGCCCGCTCATGATGAGTGAACAATCCAAGATGTTTGGTTGAATCTCCATGAAATGGTCTTTGGGTGTTTTTCTTCTTTTATCTGGCTCTCCCAAGTGTCAACTACCTAACTTGAAGTTAATAAATCTTTTATGGTCTAGGTCACGTCTGGGCTGAAACTAGGAATAAAAATGTGCACTATAATTAAATCTCATCGAAATCTGCTGGAGCGAAACTCGTGGCTTCTTGGGTGAAATAGAACAGAATGGTGCGTTTGCTTCCTGATGACCTCTGCATGGATAGAGGTGAGTCCTACTCAAGCAGAATTGGACATAATAGTGAGTTGGCCCTCCTTTGTGCATTTGGCTCGTACGAATCACCATTTCTTCATTCTTTTGAGCTTTTAGAGCTCCATTTTAGCACCATACTCAGTGTATTCAGATCTTGTGATCTACAATCATGAAAAAAGCATAACAAGCATCATGTAACAAGGGTAAAAGACTCAACAAGTATACTTTGGAGGGCCAAAATTTGTACATTTTGGACCTTCCTACTCAGTTCACTTTGCAGAAGCAATGGTCAGAATTCCTCCGAGCATACTCTGCATCTTTAGCCACTTTATCTCTAACTAGAGCAAAATATTAGGAAACACTATATAGGAAACGCTATATAGGGTGCCTCCCTCCCACATAAAATATCAAGCCAAAATTGAACTCGATTCCTATCCCCGACCTCAAGGAAAATATGCTTCGAGAATTCATTTCATATTTTGTTGATACCCTTCCACAAGCATCTACCATACGAGCAAGTCACTTGGGAGGTAGCCCAATCTTCCATCAAAGAACCATACGTGGGTTGAATACCCTCCTCTAAAGCTATCCTTCTTAGAAGTGAATCTCTGCAACCACTTCCCTAAAAGAGTTTTATTTAAAGCCTCCATTCTTCTCATGCCGAGGTCCCTATTTTTACAAGAGAGCATACCATGTTCCAATCGACTAAATGGTACTTGAAACCAAAGAAAAATAACATAACCTAGAGCCTGTCTTATCTATCTTATTCTCTACTTGTTTATGGAGATTCGATACCAAAGTAATGCTGCATCAAGCTAGTTGTCTTCTTATAGTTGGATCCTCCAAATTCAATTTGAGCATCCCAACCTGGGGTTTGCTGAGGTTTCACCTTTTTAGGGGTTTTAGCTCATGTGAGAAAGCACAAGCCCTTTGAAATTTTGTATTGTGTATTCTTTATTGAGCTTTATGGTTTGACATGAATGCTAGAGTTTTTGAGGATAAAATTGAAGGTTTTAGGTGCTTATATTTCCAAACTTTTTATATGGCTTCATTTTGTGCTCCGATGCCCCCCTCTTTTAAGGGGATTCTTTTATTTTTTATTTCTATCGATTGGCAAGTTGTATATAGCTATTAATTTATTTTGTTTCTTTTCCCTTTTTCTTTCAGGGAACTCTTTTCCTCCTTGTACTTTCTTTTATATCTTCCCAATTTTAATAAGATCTTACTTCTGCCAATCAAAAAAATACATAGAAGAAGGAAGTGGATAGAAAAGCGTCCAAATGCCCGAGGTTTAAATTTCAAATAGATACCAATGAAAGGTAAGAGCACGGAGATCTCATGCATCGGTGTATGAACTTTGTCTTTTCATCATTGTTTTGGGTCGTAGACAACATTTGTTTTTCCTATTTAAACATATTATATTTTTTTTATCACCTATTTAGGAAGGTTATGGAATATTGTGATTGTTGATATCAATAAACTATTTTGATGGATTTGTAAAAGCCATGCATATTTGGGTGTGCCATTTTCTTCACCTCTTTTTATTGTCAATTGTGGACTGGTCGGGGCAAGTACTCGAGGAAATGCCTATTGAAAATGCCCAAGTTACATGCACTCTAGTGCAGATACCAAGGTCAGATTCTAGTTTCACTACTATGTCGATGCTGGAGTACAACCCACACCATCTTAGGATTGGATGATGATTCATATGTGAATCTAGTTGGCGTGGATATTTAATTATTAGTCGTATGATTTGGTAGTATTTGTTCAGATAGGATTGGTTTTTCCTCCTTTCACTTTTATTCTTCTTTTTAAAAGTTTTTTTTAGGTGTTTTTTTCTTTTTTAATAATCTCAAGAGCCTATCTAAGTGCCTTTAAGCTTGTATTAGGATTATTGACTAATGAATGAAGATTTAATATTTTTCTTAGAATTGGTGTGAATTCAAGTTCATTCTTCAGTGAAGATTCCTAGAATTCTTTGGTGTGGATGCCTAGGGTTTTGTTTTTTGATTGTCATTGGTGTGAATTCCATCCTTAGGTGGGATTTCTATGGTTTGTTACTTGTTAGATGTAGATGCCCAGGATTTTGTTATTGATTGTAATTGATAATTATTATTTTCTTAAAATTGATGTGGATTTCAGTACATCATTAAGTGCGGATTTGTAGGGTTCTTTGGCCCTGTTTGATGAGAGGTTTGGAGGATGGACAAGATTGTTAATTCAATGGGATTAACAAGGCTGTTGTTTGTTTTGCTTTTTGGGGTTGGATTAGGTAGAGGGTGTGATTAGTAAAGACACCATAAAGGGGGATAAGGGGGTTTGGGAAAGACACCATGGAAGTGTTCCAGCTAATTCATGGATTGGCTAAAAAGTTTTCTTTACCCGTTTTACCCTCTAACAATAACAAAAATTCTTTGCCATTCCAATCTCTAACCCTAGCAAACTGAAAGCAGTGGAAACACGATGCATCTCCGCCGCCGCTGAACATCCCCGCAGCCGTCGAACATCCTCGCAGCCGTCGAACATCACCGCCGAACATTCCCGTTGCCGGCGCCGCCGAGGGAAACGATGCATTAGCTTATTTGTTTCCTCCGCCCCCTCCAACGAACATCTTGAAGCTCTCTTCTCTCTCTCTTTCTCTTTGTGAAAATGCATTGTTCACTCTTTCTTTCTCTTTGCCTTCTTCCATCGCCGGATTAGGCCGTATAGTCGTTGCCGACATCTTCTTTGCCGGAAACGGCTTTGTGCCTCGGTTGCTCCGATTCTTAATTGCGTCCCACCAAATTTTGGGTATTTTAAATTATTAATTTTTAATTTTAAAATTGTTTCAAGAAGTGAATTTGAATTTTTTTAAAAATTAATAAAAAATAAAAATATTAAAATAAAAAACATAAAATTCAACTTATGAGCTTATTTAAATTAATATTAAAATAAATTAACCTAGTAGCTAATATAAAAAAATACAAAATATATTTATTATTTTTTAAGTACAAGGGTAATATTGAAAATTCTTGAATTTAATCCAATCTCACATCATTTAATCCAACCCAAATCAAACATGAATTTTCATAGTCCACCACTTAATCCTACTCAAATCAAATACAAATCACCTCATTCATAATCCCACCTCATTACCAATCCCACCTTACCTAATTCATAATATCACCTCACTATTAATCCTACTCAATCTACAACTGTTATCGAATGAGGCCTTTAGGTGCATATTACTTAGAGTTTGTTCCTAATTGTCATGCATCAAACTCTTTGACACAGGTGTAAATGCCTTAGTCAAACAAATGACAATTGCAAACAATGGTCAGAGTGTGTATATGCATTTGTCATACGTAATAGGACATTGATCCTATATCCATGTTTCTAACTCAAGTGCACTGCGTAATTGTACATCAAGATTCACTAATTATGTTAGTTTGATGACATAGCTGCTTTGAACGGGTGCAAGTGCCCATTTAGTGTGCTATGCTATGCAAAACACCATTTTATCCTATATAACTTAATCGAAGAATACTAATAAGAAACCGAGCTTTGTTTGCTGGGCCCTGACGGTAGGCTAGGAGAAGGCTTTGATTACTCTAGTTACACACTTCGAGATATACTGCCATGTAATGTAGAAAATCTCACAACTCCTCTGTTTGGAGGGCTACAAAGATTGGTGGATCTTTTGATCTCACATTGACTAATTCTATAGTACGCAATAGCTCTTTTCCTTGTGATTTTCTCATTCAATTGGAATGCGCCTTCTTGGTAACAGGTTGACTTTGAATGTTATTTTCATATTATGGATGATCACTTTTTAATGGAATAACATTTTTACCGTCTTTGAAAGTAATTCCATTTTGTTGTAATAGTGAGAGATTGTTGTATCTTGGGATTCAAGACAAGATATTTTGATATATTGACAACAATCTTCCTTCTTCTTCCTCTTCTTCTTCTTCTTCTTAGAAGTTCAAGTACTACAAGGTAAGTAAACTATTAAATCCTTCTCTTCTCACTCAACTCCAATCCTCCTTCACTATTCTTAAAGATAAAATCAAGAACAAGAATAAAATCAAGTCAATAAAAGCGTTAGGACTAGGATTTGGGGCTGTTTTGTTGATCTTCTTCATGTTTGTGTTATTGCATGTGATTTTCATTTGAGATCCATGTTTATATTTACATGTTTGATTGCTGGAGATATTGTTTTTGATGTATTAAATGATCCATGCAAGAGGTTAGAAGATGAGGTAGCTAGTTAATCTTAAGTTTCCAAAATTTCTACTTGCTGGATCTCTCTTTGAAACATCATAACTAAATCTAGAAAAATCTCGAGGTCAAATCTTATGTGCAAAGTTAGATTTTGAAGTTATCTTTCATATAAAATTGGTTTGAACGGATTTGAACTTATAAATCTCGACTTATGAATTTTCTACCAAAACATGTCAAATCTGGACCAGTTTATGTTGCAGAGGCAAATACCCCAATTTAAAATGTGATATAAGTTTGGTATCACCATATTCGTAGTTTGAAAAAAATTATGTTGCAAGTCCAACTTCAATTTCTTGATTCTCAAATGCACTGAAAGCGCTTTTTATGACATGTAAGGCATTGATATACTTTTAAAGCATGAAATACGCTTGAAATCATTTGTGTGATTTCATAGTGTTCAGATTCGCTTCAAAATTTAGAGTCCTTCAACCTGAATGGCTGCCAAAAGATCGCTGATAAGGGAATTGAAGCTATTACATCAGTTTGTCCTAATCTGAAGGTCTTCTCCATTTATTGGAATGTGAGGTACATCCCTACATATATCTACATTATAACTATAAATTTAGTTTGAAACCAATTTTCTTTCTAAGAGTTATTGGGAACCTCTGAATATAAATTGGTCTGCAGGGTAACAGACATTGGTATAAAGCATTTGGCGAAGAACTGTAAGCATATAGTTGATTTGAACTTGAGTGGCTGTAAGGTATATATGATCAATGGCTGATGGGTTCAATCTACATAGGCTAGTTTTTTCACAATAAACTGCATGATTCATTTTGTTTTTCTTGTTAATTTTTGTTTCTATTTCTTGTTTGCAATTTATCTTCATTCTTCTTCTTTTTTCTCGATTTCTTTTTCTTTTTCTTTTTTAAACTTTGCATGAAGGAAGTCATCTGTGGTGAATAGTGCCCATTTCCATCTAAATGGTAGCATAATTGTGTCCTCACATACAGTTATTCTGAGATGAAAGTATGTTGTGGAGACCAATAGCTGACATACAATATTGAAGCATACATACCATGTGGTAGCAATTATAAGTAGGAGTGAGTGACTTATAACCTCAGTAATTTAGTATTAATGATAGCTTCTTTAGGAATGTGCACATATGCACTAGGTATTTAATTATTAGTCTTATTTAGAAGATTTGTAGTATGATTGGTCCATTACTAAGATTTGTAAAGACGAGGTCCTATTTTTAAATGTAATTTTTGATTATCACAGATTTACTCTTATTTAAGTAGTTTGTGGTGAGTTAATTACATTTTTAATCGGAAAATTTAAACTTTAATAACTTCCAATATATAGATATGTTTTTAATGAAATTAATATTTTTAGAACCTACTCGTCAAGTTCTATAAAACAAGATCTATATAGAACATAAAATTATGTAAAAAAATGAATGAGAAAATCTCTATTGCAGATTGAGAAATTTCTCTATTATGAACTGAAAATTTATCGATTTGCAAAATTTCTCATTTTGCAATATTTTACCGTGTAAATATTAATGGTATTCAGAATTTGAGAAATCTATGTCTTAAAATTGATTTCTTTAAAAACAAGTGTTTGGTAAATTTTTTGACTTTTAAAACTTACAAACAAAGTAAGCCATTTAAGCACAAAAAATTATTAAATTTCTCAATATGTTGAAACTGATAAATTTCTCAGTTTTCAAATCGAGAAATCAGTTTTAAATGAAGAAAAATGATAGATTTATTCTGTTCCGGAATTGAAAAATTTCTCAGTTCCAAATAATTAGAAAATTATCGATTTTTTTTTTTAATTTACAAAACTTCATATTGAATATAGGTCTTGTTTAATAGATCTCAATGAATCTATAAGATATATAAAAATATGAATTTATATATTGAAAGTTATAGAATTTTAAAGTTTGTAAGGAAAAATGATACTATCTTGCTACGTCAGCGTTAAGCATGCCCATTGGATGCCTGAGTGGAGGGAGAGTTTGTATGCAAAAGGGTTTATAAGGAATGGTAAAACGTGATGAGATTGCAATTTAAAAAAAATAGGTTTGTGACAAATCTTTGTAAGATTCCTATATTTAGGGCCTCTGTAAAAAAGCGCCCTTTATTTTATCATATTTTTTTGTTTTCCAAAGTGGAACAAAGAGTTTGAGTAAGAGGGTTAGGACTAGTACGATGGAGGAAGAAAAATGATACGTATTAAGAAAAGATAAAACAATTGAAGCCTGAATCCGACCAAAAGACAGCATGCAGAATAACTGCAAAAATAACTGTAACAGAACTCCCAAGTGTGATGACTTTCTTTTCTTTGATTTCTTTCTTCCAAATGGACCAAACGATCGCCAAAATTTTATGTTTTCCTAAACCTTGCCTCTTGTATTCCTACAGCAAATGTAAGGCAATGGGAGATGTGGTGATGTGAGACGAATGATAATAACACTCTTGTAAGCCATGGTACTTCAATTGACATTTAGGCAGTGCTTGAAAGTTACAATGCTGTCACCAAGAGTTGACTTCATAGTGGGATCATTGTAAGGGAAGCTTGTGGAATTAGGTTTGAAGGTTTGGGTATTAGGTGGCTTGCTATTTTCAATCAGGCCCTTTTCTGTGTTTTTTCTAAGTTAGTGTGGGGGTGGGGGTGGGGCTGGGAGAGAGAGAGAGAGAGAGATCCTATTTATCTCGTGCATGATTGTAATCAGAAACTGAGACCCATGCTCGATTCTCGAGATTCATGGACCGTCTCGCAAACATCTTTGATCCTAACCTTTGCATCTGCTTTCTCTTAGAAGATGAAATATGAAAATGATGGCTAGTTTTTAGTTTTGAGATTTATTGGCTACCATTTTGTACAAATTTTTAATTCTTTTTCTATTATAGAGCTCCACTGCCCGTAAAGAATAGAGAGAAAAGGTTCATACCACACTAAATGGGAGCACATCTGCAGAGAGGATTAGAGCCACCACATTTTGGCTCCATTATCTCCAGACTCTGTTTTTCACTCTTTATTTTTTGTCGCTCTCATTTTATCTTCATCAATCCAAATGTGTCATCATCTGGTCTCATTTTTGAGTTGTTGAATTCGTTATCTTTCAATTTGCTACTCCTTTTATTTGTGAATTGTTCATTTAGTGGTATTAAACTGATGTTGTCTTGAATGTACATGAGTACCTACAACCTGCTTTCTTCCTTTGTGTCATTTTATCTGCTCGTGGCACCTCTACATTTGCATCTGCTGTGACCCGTCTCTTTCGGCATGGCTCTGTTATGAAACCTTAGTCAGAGCTTCTTCAGTTGCCCCTCTCTCTTCACGCATACCCCTCCTTGAGGTGCCTCTGAGCCACTAAAACCCTAGTCGAATTTGTCACTGGAATTCTAGTGAGATCCCCTTGTCAGGAATCTCAACCACAGTAATCGCAACAATCACTGCAATCTCCGAATCCTCGGTCTCCCTTCTTATCAACATCTTGACCCAGGTGATTCTGCAAACCTTATTATCTTTTTGAGAGAGATTTTTTGTTTTGGGAAAAAAAAAGAGAACAAGTGGGAGTTCGAAATTTACGTTTTCATGAGAATTAAATAAATTCCTAAAATGACCTCCAGCCAAATGCCCAACTTTTTTTCAATGGAAAATATTTCCCAAATATTGTTATATCCCATTTGGTGGAAGCTCTTTATCAGAATTGTTGACACAAATTTTGAAATTCAAAATTTTGGTCATAGAACCATAAATTTTGCATATCAAGATTTATGCCACAAACATAGTATTGATTATTTGTTATAGGCTCCTACTTCCGACCCGATGTTTTGAATTGTTAGTTATTCATTGAACCTCCGATTAATCAAGAACAGAGATTAACGAAATATAAGAAACTTAAAGCAGAAATTGGTTTCTTTCATTAAAATTTCAGTGTAAAGCTCCTGATTTCATAGACAGAATGACACAGTGCTAGGGTTTGGTACCCTTTACCCATGCTATAATCCACCATGGGGTAACGTCATAAACAAGCTATTTGGGTGACTGGATCTTTGAGAGTTGTAAAAGAACTTTGTTCAGTGTATTGTAGAAGAAATTCTTTCCATAGGTCTCTCTCAGCATGCTTTGTAATTAGTAATTACTCTATCGGTCACTCCCTCTGCGTGTGGTGATCCTTCTACTCATAGATGTTCATTGATAAGGTCCCCTTATCAATGATTTGAATTTGAACGAGATTATGGCAATTATCGTTTAAATTTAAACCGCCTGCATTGGATATACACATTTGTCTTGAGACAGCATATCTTTCATTTGAATTCAACTTGCTTGCCCACTGTAGCCATCCAATGTGGCATCTCCATTGTAGCCCCTGCAATCCATGTTACATTTTCCTTGAGTCACATCCCAATGAATCTTCGATGAAATTTATCTGCCAACAGTTGTAGAATTCGCTTTTTGTGTTACACAAATCGATTCAATATGCCATATAGCATGCCACATACTCGAGCTTCTATTTACCACACCATGTGATCATCATTTAAAACAATTTTGCCATTATTTCTAAAGTGTATTCTTTTCGTGTTTATTACATATATCTATGAATGTTTGAGGTAGATAAATGTCCAAAACTCGGGGGATATTTTTATCGCTTTTTCTATAGTGCAATGAAACCATGCCACAACGACAATAACAAATTCTATAGTATTGGTATTTTACTAAGTAGCATGGACATCAACACACTTCAATTTTCAAACAAACAAAAATGTAGGAGATGACATTTGTAGGACGTGTAAAATTTTTATATATTAATACATCTACTATATGTCTTTTATATGAATAATTTATTCAAAATTAATGAAAAATATGCAATGTATCACTAATAAAATAAAAATATTTATATTTCATCTTATATATGTTTCAACATATTTAGTGTGCACGAGTTGTGTTTAAAAAAAATGCAAAATATTGTTACAATGAAGGGATTCATCACATAGGATGTGTATGAAGGTTTTAAGAAGTGTTGTAGAAATGTGCGCGAAATGTAAGAAAAGTGTCTAATATTATAGATTTATTTATTATAGATTTATAATAAGAAACATTTAAAAAGTGTCGGACATGCTTTTTGGTGTGTCCAAGTGAGTGTCAGTGTTCGACACGACACACCTCCTGTGTAGAAGTAGCCATGATTCTTAGGTATTATATTTAAATGGCCTGTTTCGGATAAGGCAGAAAATCAATGGATTGAAATAAGTAAGCTATTAGATTGAAAAACTTATATGCTTTTATATTTTTTTATTTTCCCAGAAGGAAAATAGCTCAAGAAATTCGTAATAAATGGGCTTGACGGCTTTGTGTGCAAATCTGCCTAGATCACACTAAGATGCATATACATGCTTTGGTGGTTTCTTTGAAATTTATGAATCTCCTTGGCTTATATATCTTCTATTTTATAGTTAGTAATTTATATTTATTACTCAGCTGTTGACTTCAGTGGGATTATCTTAAAGAATTGTCTTTGAATCGTGTACTGTGATGTGACAATTACAGAGTATTTCAGACAAAAGTTTGCAACATGTTGCTGATAATTATCAACATTTGGAGCATTTGAACCTTACTAGGTATGTAAATTTGGTTCATTAAGATTTCTGAGAGTGAAGCTCTCTGCTCTCCCCCTTAGGATTCATCCAATTACGCGAAAGGAAAGGAGAAGGAAAATAATGCTGTTATTTTCCTGCTTGCATGTTCAATTGTCTCAGAAAAATGTGGGTCCCAAAATAAGAGTTTTGTTTTTTGGTGGAAATGTTTTCCCTTAATTCATATCCTATAAAAAGTGCAAGATAATGCATTGCGAGAAAATTAAAAACTAAATTTTCTACGCGCAAGATTATGTATTGCAATAAAGTTGAAAACTAAATCTTGTAAATTAAATAGGAAATAGAAATTAATTCACATATTTTTTTCTGGTTCCTTCCCTTCACTTTTCTCATGAATCACTTTCCTATATGTTGGTCTTGGTAACTGAACATGGCCTTGGTGAAGAAAAAGCCTTAGTGATATATGAAAGGAAGATATCATGGCTATAAATGCAGAGCAGACAGATAATGGCACAGAGCCTGGTCAGATGAACGGCTTTGCATTATACAGTTCTTGCTTACCCAAATCTTCATTATGGAAACCTTTGCAATCCTATGCGATAGACAAGAAAACGGGCCTAATAAATTTCTGCTCCATTGGATGTATTTTAGGTGCATCAAACTGACAGATGGGGGTTTGTGTCAGATATTGCTCAAGTGTTCTCCTCTTCAGAGTCTAAATCTCTATGCTCTTTCAAGGTAATGTGTTAGACGTTTTTGTTAGACTTAGTATAAGCTTACATCAGGTTAATTTTAGGATCTCTAATGTGTGACAGGCTGTATTCATGCCATGCAGCTTTACAGATGTGGTTTACAAAAAGATATCATTACTGGCCCAACTCAGATTCTTAGATCTATGTGGTGCCCAGGTGCAATTTCGTGCTCATAGATTAATTCATTACGCTGGATTTCCTTGGCTAGACACTAATACTGATTAAAAAAGTTAAATGTTAGAATCTAACCGATCAAGGGCTTTCCTGTATAGCCAAATGCAATAATCTGGTGTCTCTCAATTTGACATGGTGAGTGATCTGTCACCCCTAAAATTATCTCGGGTAAAACACGTTGTGCTTTGATTTCAGAAGCCACTTACTGTTCTCACAACAGGTGTGTACGTGTCACTGATGAGGGGGTCATGGCCATTGCACAAGGTTGCTCCTCTCTTGAATTTCTTAGGTAAATCTGGATGAAAGTTAATATTATTGAATATGAAAAATTGATGTTTTCATTTCTGACTACGCCTTTAGTGGAGAGGAAACCACGCCATTAGGCCATCAAGTCAAACTTTGGACATTTGATATTTATGCGGTCACAATTCATTGAGCTATATGCAACCAATGTTACACAGACTCTTCTGCTTCTAAATGCACTTTCTTGGTTATAATTTATTAATCATTAATATTTTGAAAAATAAAAAATGTAAAAAGTGACTTTTTAAAAAATTTATGTGAAAAGTTATGATGAAGTAGGAAGCTATGTGCAGTTATTTTTAAAATTATTTATTGATTAATTAAAGTAAATATCTTTTTTACCCTCCCCAAATGGAGAAAAAATCATGTAATATACTTTCACTGATTTTTGACTATGTTCTTAATATTTTTTTAATAATATAATTAGTCTTTAGTCCCAATACGTTGCAAAATGCTAACTCAAGTGCTGGGGGCGTGGGGGACGCAGGGGATAAGTGTGAGATTATTTATTTTTAAGCTTTTTGCCCCTTTTGGTAAGCTAAAAACAAAACTCAAGAAGAGGAAATTAGGAAAACTTGGTTGGAGTTTTGTGGTAATTCAAAATGTGACATTGGCTTTCACCAATCGCAACAGTTTCTTTATTATAATAGATGAAGTACTTGTGTTGGACACTTGTGTAATGGTATAGGAAATATGTCTAACAATACTAATGAGGCATATACCTAGCAAGCACAACTTTTTATTGTTTATTGTATACTTTAGATGAAACTCCCTTATTATGTAATTTGGACATAGTTTCTTCAAATTGACTAAAGTGCCTATGCCTAATGCTCTGTATTTCATAACAAAATAAAATGTGATGTGAGTAATAAGACATTTATCTGTCCCTGATTCCCAGACCTTGAAATTGCATAAATCCTATAAATCTCTAGATAAAAGCATGCAAAAATGGAAGTCAAACTATAAACTGGAATTAACATCAATGAAAATTTGGAGTTTACATGATTGTCATTATCAAATTGTTTGAAGTTGTCATTGCTTTTGTTGCAACCTTGTTGATTTTTTTTCTTGTTCTTTTTATTTATTTTTCTTTTTTCCTTTTTTTGTTTTGTGGAGGTGGGGTGGCTGAAGTAATTTTAGTATTGCGTGCATATGTAGTATTAACTATAAACCATTTGTCAGATATGTGATCATGTGGCCCATCCCATACTGTTATATTGAAACCCCAAGGCTGTGAAGTGTTCTTATGGCTGTTAAATAGTTTCCTTTTGATATAACATGTTACTGATTTGTGGAAGCAAAAACTGCAGCTTATTTGGAATTACTGGTGTGACTGATAAGTGCTTGGAGGCCTTGTCGAGGTTCTGCTCGAGCACAATTACGACCCTCGATGTGAATGGATGCATTGGCATCAAGGTATCTGTGTGATTTTAAATAAAAAATATTTGACCATATTGGTTTTGTTTAAGCACACAATTCTAGTAATTTACCAAGATATATGGATCAAAGCACTGGGAATTCTCCTTTTATGCCGTTGATACTCACTAACACCCCCAATAAGCATGATGACAAGGATGGCTTGATTATAAATTTGATGTACAAATCAATAAGCCATTAAGCCTTAATCCTACTACTATCAAAGTACATGAATTCATCTTCTTTAATTGGCTCTTTGTGAAGTCCTAGCCTCATTGGGTAACCATGTCTTTCTCATAGTGCCCATGCTTTTACCCCATATTCTGTTTAGGCCGCTTTGTATTCCTTTAGGAACTTAAACCTAGATCGAGTTTCTCTGCAATAGTGCAATAGTTGGTCCGTGACTCTGTGTTATGCATTACCGAACATATCAACCTTCCCCACTCTTATCTTCGAAGTATGCTAGTTTTAATTTCCACACATTCATTCTCTTGCCTTGCCATTTATGTGAACATCCTTGTCAAAACAACCGTCTTTGCTTGAAAATGTCTATCTTTTAATCGGCCAACATTTTATGCCAGAAAGCATAATCGTATTCCTTTTTGTTATGGTAGAAAACGTAAACAACAAGAATAATAACGCAAATACATACAAACACACAATTTATGTGATTTACTCAAAACTAGGATTATGTCCATGGAGTTGCGACAATTTGATAATAAGCGATGGCAATATAATACAAGAGTACAAGATCCTGATTAGAAGTAGCGAATATAAATACCCTAAAATGGTTTAGGAGGGCAAAAAGATTTTTTCTCGGGGGCTTTGGCTTGGGCCTATTGTCTCAATCCTCCACTCTATGGACTAAGTCTCATAAAAAAACCCATTAAAAACTGTAGCGCAATTAAAATGTTGGAGATAGATCGGACTCCAAAAAATTAACTAGGTTCACATGCCTAACAATCCCCCACTTGTTGACTGGTCCAAACACCAGCAAAGCAACCCCCAAAGCAGATTCTGCATGTCTCAAATCTTAGCTGTCATTGCAGCAACTCAATCTCATGTCCTCAAGCTCAAAGACCAGCTGAAGCTGCACATAGCTTTAGTTTATCAATAGTAACCCTTTTTGTCAACATATCGACTGAATTCTTTTTTCCACAAATTTTCTCAAGTATCAATTGTCCACCATCGAGAATAAAACGAATAAAGTGATATCTCAACTGTATGTGTTTTGGCCTGGAGTGAAATGCTGGATTTTTAGCAAAACAGATGGCACTTTGACTATCACTATGAAGAGCTCTTGTCTCAACCTTCTTATCCATCTCATTCAAAAGACGACGTAACCAAACCATCTCCCTTCCAGGTTCTATGGCAGCTACATAGTTAGCATATATAGTAGGGAGAGCAATAATTTTCTACAATTTAGAAGTCCAGCACACATCTCTCCATGTAGGGTATAAACAAATTCAGTAGTACTCTTTTTGTTAGCAACATCACCAGTTAAATCAGCACCCATGTAACCCTGCAACTTTAAGCCTTCCCTTGTAAAGCACAGTAATATATTTGTAGAACCTATCAGATGCTTCAAAATCCACTTTACTGCATCCCAATGCCGAGTAGCTTGTTTCTATGTTCTCCTTTCTCTGTACCGTGAATCTATGTGATTGATGCATATAAATACCTTAAATACCTTCTTCCAAATTAAGGTGAAAGAAAATAGTCTTGACATCCAACTCTGCTCAAAGATGTAGGTTTTCTGTAGCTACAATTCCCAATACCAATACGAGCGTTGTCAGCTTCACAATTGAAGAATAGATATATGCGTGATTAACACCTTTTTTCTACTAAAATCCTTGCACAACCAATTTGGCCTTATAGCGCTTGCTACCAGTATGCTCTTCCTTTATCCTGTTATCTAACTTTCTTTCCTAGTTTCCTAGCGGCAGTTCTATCGGATTCCAAGTTTGATTTGTCAATAGTGAATCTGTCTCATCCTTCATGGCCAATTTCCACTTCATTGAATTCGAATTGGAATAGAGAATGAAAGACAGACCAGGGGTCTACTAACTATTCATCTTTGTCTGCATCTCATGTCTTAGATATTCAAAAGAGATGTCTTCAAAGTTTCAACATAACTAACTCTCTGGTTCAATCAGTACGCAAAATAGAAAACAAGGATGGTGAGAAACACTGTGGTGGCCTAATTCTCCTGTATGCTATGTTCTACCGTAGGTTCACATTTTCCTTATCTTCTTGGTCCTTGTTCTGCACAGCACACATGTTTTTCAGCTAGATTCAAATCAAAGCTTGACTAAGAGGGGTGCCTCTAACCTAACAATACTCTCAGATAAATCATCTAATTCAACAAACTCAAATTTCTTGGCTATGGCCTAGCAACATCAGATTATGCCCTTAATCTGCCCCTGTACATAATTTGCTTATTTAAAATCACATTTCTGCTTCTAATAATTTTTCAATTTTGATCATCCCAAAATTGATAAGCAAAAGCTTCATCCCCATAACCAATAAAGAAACATTTTCTGGACTTATTCTAGTTTATTACGAGTATCAGAATCAATGTGATCATAAGACTAAATGAATGTTTTCGTGCTTTCATCTTGTTTCTTAATTTTTGTTCAGTTCTTTTTTCTTAAAATCATTTAGTGATATGCATTCTATTTTTGATTCTTTGAGTTGCCTTGAATATCATCATATAACCTTTGTTCTTATATTACATGCACCACAAGTTTGTTGGCCAAATTAGTCAATGTACCTTATTTTGCACTGCCCCAAAACTCGAAGTGGCCATATGAATTTCATTAGGTTCTGTTGTTATTCCTTCATTACTCACCTTAGTTCATTATGTTTTTTCTATTTTTGGCTGTTAATTTGATGAGTCCGAAGTTGGCCACTTGGTATTAGAATACTTCAAGAATTATGGGCTACGTATGTTGTTCCTTTTCTTTTCCTCTTAT
>JAOTRH010000002.1:12174315-12222494 GCA_034768845.1 Heliamphora exappendiculata
AGCCATGGCAGAAGAAATGGCAGTGCTTGAGAAAAATGATACTTGGGAACTTGTGACTCTACTGAAAGGAAAAAAATCGTGGGATGTAGATGGGTCTTTATGATCAAGCATAAAGCAGATGGGACTATTGAGAGGTACAAAGCTCGATTGGTTATGAAAGGATATACACAATCTTATGAGATTGATTACCAAGACACTTTTGCACCTGTTGCCAAACTTAATATAGTTAGAGTGCTCCTGTCTTTGGCGGCGAACCGAGATTGGCTACTTTTTCAGTTTGATGTAAAAAATGCTTTTTTGCATGGAGACCTTACAAAGAAAGTGTATATGGATCCCCCTCTGGATGTGGAGAAATACTCAAATGTTACAATAGTGTGCAAACTCAAAAAGGCATTGTATGGGTTAAAACAGTCTCCAAGAGCTTGGTTCGATAGATTTACCAAGTCTATGAAGAGCTTCGGATATAAACAAAGCAACTCAGACCATACTTTGTTTTTAAAGCATCAAATGGGTAACGTTGCTGCTTTGATTATATACGTTGATGACATGGTGATGACAGGAGATGATAAAGAAGAAATTGAGAGCTTACAATGACACATAGCCTTAGAGTTTGATATGAAACAACTTGGAGATTTGAAGTACTTTCTTAGAATCGAGGTAGCCCGCTCAAAAAATGGTATTTTTTTATCTCAACGAAAATACATTCTTGATTTGTTAATTGAAACATGTATGCTTGGATGTAAGCCTGCAAATACTCCTATTGAACAGAATCACTAGTTGCTTAATTGTTTGCATGCAATTTCTATTGATAAAGCACAGTATTAGAGACTTGTGGAAAAATTAATTTATTTATCCCATACCAGGCCATATATTTCTTATTCAGTATGCATAGTGAGCCAGTTTATGTATGATCCTCGTAAACCTCACATGGATGCTGTGGAACGCATATTGAGATATTTGAAGTCCATTTTGTGTAAAGGGTTGTTGTTCACCAAGAATAATCACTTGAAGGTGGAAGGTTACACTGATGCAGATTGGGCTGGTTCAGCTTGCGACAGAAAATCTACATCAGGATACTTTACTTTTATAGGGGGTAACCTTGTGACTTGGAGGAGTAAAAAACAATCGGTGGTAGCAAGGCCAAGTGTAGAAGCTGAGTATAGGGGCATGGCTTTTGGAGTATGTGAGTTTCTATGATTGAGGAACTTGCTTAAAGATTTGGGCATTTGTTCTCAGGAGGCAATGAAATTGTATTGTGATAACACTTCTTGTGATGTCCTGGTATCCCATATCGGAAAGGAAGAGAGAATTCCTAGGCTATAAAGAAAAAATATTGGACCCTTTTATTTAGGGAGGCCTTTCCGAAGTGGTAAAAACTCTAGCAAAACTCCATAGTTAAGCGTGCTTGGGCGGGAGCAATGCAAGGATGGGTGTTCCCTGGAAAGAACAAGATCGTGAGGATTTTTGTCCAAAACGGATAATATCGTTGCCATGTGAAGGGTCGGGGTGTTACATATGGTATTAGAGCCGACTCTCTTCACCTCCGAGTGTGGGCCCCTGCCATCTCGCGTGACATGTGGGCGGGCTACTAAGTGGGCGGGTCGATAAAGGACTAACAAACTACCGGAGCTAGAAAGTTACTGCACGGGGACGTACAGCCCTAAGGGGGTGGATTGTGATGTCTTGGTATCTCACATCGAAAAGGAAAAGAGAGTTCTTGAGCTATAATGGAAAAATCTTAGACCCTTACATTCAATGAGGCCTTCTCCCAAGTGGTAGAAATTCTAATAAAACTCCACAATTATGCGTGCTTGGCCGGAAGCAATGCAAGGATGAGTAACCCCCTGGAAAGAACATCGTAAGAGTTTTTGCCCAAAGCGGATAATATCGTTGTTATGTGAAGAGTCGGTGTGTTACAAGATGGGCTTAGGTAGAGGTTGGAGTGTGTCTGTTAGCCCAAGGGCTTTTTAATTGGATTTTGATAATTTTGATAATTTATTTTTTAAGCATAAATTGATTTAAAATGATAATATTTAATATTTTTAAAAAGGTAGTATTGACACAAAATGCCAAATGAGTTAACACCTTTAGCCATATGAGATAACTCATCACTCAAATAGATTGACACTTAAGTATTTTTGAATAAAAATATTTTGTGTTGACCCTAATTGATATTTGAGTTAACACCTTAAGGTAAAAAAATATTTGAAAATCTCAAATGTGTCAACACCTTTGAGCAAATGAGTTGCCACCCTAAAATGTTTGTTGAAGATATTTCAGGTACCAAAACTTTGAGTCGACACAAAAGAGCCTAGTCTCTCTACACTCAAAAAAAGTCGACACAAACTAAGTTTGAGTCGACACTAGAGTGTTTCTTCATTTTAGTTATCTGGAATTTTGAGTCGATACAAATTACAAATAAGTCGACACAAAAGTACCGTGGCCGCCTGCAAATTTTGTTAGTCGACATAAATTGAAGAAGAGTCGACACAAATATTTCGAGCCCGTTTGAAAATTTTTTGAGTAGACACCAAAATCAAATTGAGTCGACACAAAATCACCGACGATTCCTACACTTTTTAGTGTGGACACAAAAGGAAAAACGAGTCAACACAAAATGGCCCTCCCTAAAAGCTGAAGAACCAATTGAGTCGACACTAAAATTATTTGTGTTGACATCGTTGTGTTGGTGAGAAAAATACAAAAATAGTGTCGACACCTACGAAGATCAGAGTCGACCCAATCACTTGACATTTTGTGTCGACCCAAAACCCATTTGTGTCGACACAGGCGACAGATTCAAATCTCACGGCAGAGTTCAACGGTTGAATTTTTAGCATTTAATGCTTCCACCTACCTCCAACAGTCATGAAACCTCAATAGCTTATATAAGGAGTTACTCCTCAACATTTAATATATCTAGAGACCTATAATCGCTGTTGTATTGCTTGATTCAAAGTCAAAACCCTTCAAGCTCTCATTCATTGTTCATAACTTTAGCTCTTATATATCATCTCTTTGCTTCTCATTTATTGTCAATTATTTCTGTAAAGAGAGTGAGTGATACTCATTAAATCATCCAATTTATTGTATCCAAAGGTGAGTTACTCTTTGTCCTTTGAGTGAGTGAGTAAATCTTAAAAAGAAGAACTCAAGAGATTAAAAGAAAAACTGGAATGTGTTTTTTGTAAGATCGTCTTAAAGTTATAAAAGGTTTTGAATGCATCCGTAAGTATTCTGGATTAGTAAAATTCTTAAAGAAAATCTTGAGGAGTAGATGTAGGCTTAGAAGAAGCCGAACTACTATAAATCTTGGTGTCTGATTTATTTTCTCTATCCTTAACCTCTTTAATATTTGTACTATTTTATTCTTTATTCATACTTGTTGATTTATTTTCTCTATCCTTAACTTCTTTAATATTTACATTGTTTTATTTTTTATTCATACTTGCTATATTTGTTTGCAATATTAAACGATTTTTTAAAAAATTTTAAAAATTGTTATGATCCTTTTTAAGACCAAATTCACCCCCCTCTTTGGTTTCTTAGAACTAACAGTGTCAATAAGATCACCAAACTCAAATTCAGGAACCTAAAGGGGTCGGAGGACATGAATGATAAGACAACCAAATGGAAGCCCAAAAGTAGCCTTACCGCTAACAATGCGAGTCATGGCTAGGTAGATGAGAAGGCTCATATTGATAACCTTACGGTTGGCAATAGCCCACATAAGTTGCCCTTGCTATTGGGAAATCTCATATTTATAGCCTTTGGGATCAATATTGGCACAAATGATTAAATTGAGAAGACAGAACTCATGAGTCAAATCACGCTGAGGAAGAAGAGCACCAACAAACCAGGTCCGAGCCTGGCCACAAAGAGCAATGGCAATGGGACCATAATCAAAAGAATCATAGGGAAAGGATGTGGGATGGGGAAAATCAGGTGTGAGGGGACGAGGGCGAAGATTGAGCCAAGAAGCTCAGATCAAGAGTGATAGTGATATCAACCCCACGCACGTAAGTCGTATAGACTTTGTAATCATCTTATTGCTCCTCCAAATTACTATAGAATTCTATAACAAGAGAGAAATTAACAGATTGAGAAAAATCATAGGAGAGAAGAAGATTCCATTTGTAATGCTAGAAAGCATCAATGATTGGGTGTTCAGGGAAATCACTCAATACCACATTGCACTTGATTTTAACCGGACGAGACTCGAATGACTGGTGACGCCTGACTTGGGCAGACCTATCTTTAAACCTACTATGTGGGTCGCGAAACAGACTAGGGGTGGTACGCTTGTCTCGCTTGGGGCCCATATAGAGGAAGACCAAATACAGATGAATCAAGAACACTGACATAAAGGGACCTAAGAGGGCAAAGGTTTCGCACACACCAAACACAAAGAACTACGAAAAAAAATTGGACACACAAAATAAACAATCAAAAAAGATCTAACACAAAATGAACATATATATATATATATGAAAATATCTATATACATACATATAGATATGTGTATTAATAGATGGATCGAAAAAGAAAGAAAAAAAACAAAAACAAAGAACCAAAACAACGAAGGAAGACAAAGAGAGAACATACCTCGAACACAAAGCAAAGCTCAAAGGGGATAACCTTCAAAGATTCGAGCTTGAAGATGACGAATAAAAAAAACTCAAGACGATCACAGTCACCGCACAAGAGAGAGAGAGAGAGAGAAACACAATGAACATAATTAAGAGAAACCCTTAGTCGCGAACTTAAAAACCCCAAAACGCATAGACCGCTCGATCAGTCTGTAAACCGCTTGAGCAGTTAGGCCTGTCAAGTAGTAGTGCAGAGAGAACATAGAGAAACTGAGAGGTGTGAAAGACCACATGACGGATCGCTCAAGCGATCTGTCGAGCGGTGATGTAAAGCACACTGCTCTAGGAACAGAGAACAAGGAATAGAGAAGTCTAAAGGACCGCTCGAGGTACCACTCAAGTGGTCTGTCAAGCGGTGAGGCATAACTCTCAAAACATAACAAAAAAAATAGAAAGGTCGAGAGGACCGCTCGAGCGGCCAGTTGAGCGGTGAGGCATTTGAAATTTTTGACACTAAAACAAAAATATCAAAAAAATGACACAAAACAACCCTTCTCAATGTCAACCCAAACACATAAACCAAACACAACACAAACAAAGAGAAAACACCAAAAACAAGACACTTTTGCCAGGGTGAGGAGAAACACAAAGGTTAAGCAATGGAACACCGGTTAGAGCGAAGGAAACTTGTACGGTTGCATCAACCTCAATCATAGAGACCCAACTTTCTCAACTAATGTTCAGAAATAAAATTAGGATATAAGCTATGAAGAACATTCAGAGTGAATTCTTTATGCAATTGTGAGTGTGTGTCATGAAATGAACACGGATGCCAAGTTTTATCGAATTCAGAGGCAAAAGAAATCTGAGTTACTTAAATATGTCAGAAAATCAGAAAACACATGAACTCAAACCATTTTCGAACCAAGATACTTTTGGATAAACTCCCATTTAGTCATGGACCATGAGCAAGACCCAAAAAAAGCGTTAATACTAAGACCACTGGCAGCTGCCGCACTAAGATGAACGAAAAGCAAGATTCGCTTAGGTAGCCATTTTCAGGAAAAAAACATAACAAGATACATACAACCAAAGGCGGCTTTCACATTAATACGCACGAAAAAGCATGGTGCACATAGATAGCCATTTTCTTATATAAGATGAAACATTTTAGCTCATTACACGAGGCGGTTCCACACTAGTACACACAAAAAATGCAAGGTCTGCATAGGTATCCATTTCTTCTAAATAACCAGAAAAAATCATAAGTCCAAGATTCTGATGGAGATATATCCTAAAGTTCATATTGGAGACGTTAACAAAGGTTATTTCATGCAATCTCAGGTCAACTGATACATAAAGTAACTTATGGCACATTTTGAATTTGAAAAATGACAAACCTGACTTCCTAATTCAAGACGAGTGCACGGAATAGAATCTGATCGGATTGCATTTCATTGGCTATATGACGTGGTCATCACCGAAAACTGATTAAGACAAAGGATCACATACGATGAAAGCCAATACCAATCACAAAGATTCTAATGCAAACAGACTGGTAGTAACTACTTAATCAATAGTTCCCCATACCCCTTTTTTATATTTTATGTAAACAAGAAAAAAAGATCACTCAATTAGATAGACTTCAAGAGTCTTCCTAAGAAACTCGAAACGAAGGAGATCAAGGGGTTTGGGCAAAATAGCGGCTCTTTGGAATTCAATGTCAATGTGTTCAAGAGCAATCGTACTTTCTTCAACAAGGTCCCGAATAAAATGATGATGAATATCAATATACTGGGTTCGAGAATGTTGAACAGGGTTCTTAGAAATATTAATCGCACTGGTGCTGTCACAATATAACATAATAGGACCTTATTCAAAACCATAGTCAGATAGCATTTGCTTCATCCACAAAAGCCGAGTGCAACCAGTCCCATCCGCTATGTATTTAGCTTCAGTCGTGGAAAAGAAAATGGCATTATGCTTTTTGCTATGCCAGGAGACCAGATTATTTCCTATATAAAACACCCACCCGAGGCACTTTTCTATCATCAACACTCCTAGTCCAGTCGGCATCAGAAAAAGCTACGACGTCAGCAGTCGTATCATAGGTGAACCAAATCTCATACCCAAAAGTCACATTCACATATTTAATGACACATTTGACATCCTGAAGCCGTAACTCCTTGGGACAAGCCTGATATATAACACAATATCCAACACTAAAAGCAATGTTATGACGACTAACTGTCAAATATAACAAACTACCAATCATGCTACGGTACATGGCCTGGTCAACAGGTTTGCCGGACTCATCTTTTGACAACTTAATGATGACACTCATAGGGGTCATAGCATGCTTAGATTTTTCTAAACCAAACTTCTTGACTAAGTTCCTAGCATACTTAGATTAAGAGATGAACATACCAGATGAAGATTGTTTAACCTGAAGACCTGAAAAAAAGTTCAACTCGCCCATTAAGCTCATCTCAAATTCATTTCTCATTTTAGTGAAAAATTCTTTCACCAATAAGTCATCAGTAGACCCGAAAACTATGTCATCAACATAAATTTGAGCTACTAGAATGTTTTGGGTATAAATGGACAAAGTTCTGTCGATTTCACCCCTAGAAAATCCTTTCTCTAACAGAAACGAGGTCAACCTATCATACCAAGCTCTGGAAGCCTATTTTATCCCGTAAAGAGCTTTCCTAAGTTTCAGGACATGATTAGGTAGGAACGGGTCAACAAATCCTTTAGGTTGTTCAAAATAGGCTTCTTCTTTAAGGTCACCATTCAAGAAAGCATTCTTGACATTCATTTGGAACATTTTGATATAAAGCTTACATGCAATAGCAAAAAGTATCCTAATAAATTCAAAACGTGCAACCGGGGCAAACGTCTCGTCAAAATCAATTCCCTCAACCTGAGTGTAACCCTATGCTACAAGTCTAGCCTTATTCCTAACCACTTCACCAAATTCATTTGTTTTATTCTTGAATATTCATTTGGTTCCAATGACATTTTTGTTAGAGGACCGAGGGACTAGTTCCCACACATTATTCTTCACAAATTGTTTAAGTTCCTCATGTATGGCATTAGTCCAACATTCATCAAGTAAGGCTTTATTAACACTTTTTGGCTCAATTAAAGACACATAGCACATAAATGTTACTTTATCCCGCATTTGTCGCCGAGTCCGCATCCTGTCAATGACTTCACCAAGAAGTTGGCCTACTAGATGGTTGAGCTTCACCCTTGTTGGGGGTTCTAATATGGTTGAGAACCCTGTTTCACATTTGTGGGGGTTTTTTTTCAACCGTTGCTTCATTTTTTTCTTGCTTAAGCTGGCTTTCTGATTCTTTAACTTCATAATCATCACTGAATTCACCTAAAATAAGACCATCATTACATCACTATTAGCACGTGTAATAGATGGTTCATCATCAATGACAACATTTATGGATTCCATAACAGTAGATGTTCGTTTGTTAAAAACTCGATATGCTCTACTGTTTGTAGAATAGCCTAAAAAGATTTCCACTTCACTTCGAGAGTCAAACTTACCCAACTGTTTCCTATCCCGAAAAATGTAGCATTTACGCCCAAAAGTTCGAAAGTATTTGACATTCGATTTTGTACCTTTTCAAAATTTATAGGGACTGTGAAAAGTCCCCGGTCTTAGATAGACACGATTTATGGTATAACATGCAGTGTTCACATCATCTGCCCAAAAGTGTTGGGGGTAGATTCTTGTCATGCAACATAACACGAGCTATTTCTTGAATGACTCGATTTTTTCTTTCAGCTGCCCCATTTTGCTGATGAGTTTTAGGGGCATAGAATTAATGATGTATACCAAAAAATTCACACAAGGAGGTAAAATCGAAATTTTCAAACTCCTTGCCATGATTAGATCGAAAGTGAATTACAGAGTTGGATGACTTAGGTTTTTTTATTTTGAAGCTTAAGAACAAGAGTTTTGAAAACAGTAAAAGTTTCACACTTCTCTCTCAAAAAGTTAACCCAAGTAAAACAAGTGAAATCATCAACAGCAACAAAAATATACTTTTTCTTTCCTAAGCTCTTAGTCCTAGTAAAACCCATCAAATCCATGCGAATCAATTTAGGCGGTGCTTTGGTGCCTAAAGTGTCTGTCTTCTTATGAGGAACTCTAGTCTGTTTACCTATTTGACATGCACCACAAACACAGTTCAATGAGCTACCCAACTTGGAAACTCCTCTGATCAACTCTTTATTGGTAATTTTTTACAAATCCTTAATTAACATGACTAAGTTTCTGATGCCACAGTTCAGCATCATTGATCTTGACAGAATTACAAGTCTCAACATTTAAAGAAATAATACCATAATAATTGTCAAATGTTCTAACACCATGCATAACAATTTTTTTCTTTTTATCCAAAATAATGCAGTTATTTTTTAAAAAATGCACTTCATGATGAGTGTCACACATTTGACTAATGCTTAAAAGATTTTTCTTTAAACCATCAATCAAAAGGACATTCACCAACTTGGGAAGTCCTGGGTTTGAAATAAAGCCCTTCCCAATGATTTTGGTAGAGTTGCCATCACCAAACGTCACTATACCACCATTATATGTCTTAAGAGTAGCAAATAAGGATTTGTCCCCTAACATGTGACGAGAGCAACCACTATCCAATTACCATATGTGTGAGCTTTGAGCTCTCATGGCAGTTTAAAACACATAAGATTTTAAATCTCTAGACCGAACCCAGACTTTCTTAGTTCTCACGGGAGTTGACTCTCTAGGATGTATAACATGTCTCATAGGTTGTGAAGGTCTGTCAGACTCAACTGGATAGCTCATATGAGGCATGCCATGCAACCTAATATAATGTGGTCTGATATGACCTATCATACCACAGTAATGACAGATGGACACAAACTTCTTATTAGACATAGACAAACGGTGCAACAACTTACAATGAGGACGAATGTGACACAATATGTCGCGATGATGATAGGTAAGAAAAGAGTTAGATTTTCTTATCTCACCACGTTGTATGGTAGCCTTACCTATCATGTTTTTCCCACTTGACTTTACTTTGGTGAATTCATCATTTTCACTGCTTTTGAAACTCACCCCTTCAGCTTGCTTAGCTTTTACAAACGTTGGGGCTAGAGGTGTCTGAATTATCTGGGCTACTTTGAGTTTTCTAGTTGATTTCTTATTTGTGGAAGTGTCTGCAAATCCCAGTCCAGCTCTGTCACTTGCCTCCTTTGATCTCCAAGTAATCTATCCAATGCAAGTGAACCTGCATTCCAACGCTTGATAGTAACATTAGCATTGTTCAATTTATTTTTAAATTTAGTTATTCAACTCTCTAACTCGAAAATTTTAGAAGATTTATCATCATTTAACAGCATGAATCTTTTCTTATCTTGTTTACAATTCTCCAAATTAATGCACAAGATACTCATTTCATTTTTCAAATCTTCTTTTGCTCGAGCCGTCAATAGCTCTTGCATGAGTTTTTCTTTCTCACTTTCACTTGTTTTAAGTTGAAAAACAAGTTATTGCACATTTTTTGTAAGCTACTTGGAGAATGTCATTATCATCCCCTTCGACACCTGTCATATTTGGTTTTTCCTTCTCACATTCACTCGCAATCTCATCGATATCAGTTTCGCCGGACTCTTTGTGAACAGAAGCAACAAAAACTATAACAGTTTCATCATCATACCGGTCATCATTTTCGTCACTCAACTCGAGTTTACTTTCATCATCCCAAGTTACAGTAAACACTTTTTGCTTCTTTTTGATCTTGTTAGGACAATCCTGAACAATATGCCAAAATATTTTGCAGTCATAACATTTGGGGCCAAGGTTTTGAGATTTTTGTCCCCTTTTTCAAATAATTTGGGTTCATTCTTAGGTTTATCGTTCCCAAATTGCTTATGTGATTTGTCGTCTTGATTAGGCTTCTTGTTTTTTCAAAACTTTTTAAACTTTTTAACGAACATAGCCATCAACTCATAATTGAATTCATCAACAAATCATTTGCAAGCTCTTGAGCTAGGGTGAAAGCTAAATTTTTTAAAGTCTTATAATTTTAAAATTTTAACTCGTAAATTTGCAAGTTTTTGACCGAACTTTCAATTGTAATAGAGTTAATGTCTTTGCTTTTTTCTATTGCAGTGACTTTTGGTTGAAAGTGTTTGGGGAGATATCTCAAAATTTCTTAAACAATTTTAGAATTAGGGATCTTTTCACCAAGATTAAAAGAAGCGTTAACAATGTCACTTAACTTAATGTAAAAATCGTCAAACTTCTCGTCATCTTTCATACGAAAGGTTTCAAAGCTAGTTGTAAGACGTTGAAGTTTGGAGATTTTTATGGTTTGGGTTCCTTCGTGAGTGACTTAAAGGATGTTCCATGCTTCTTTAGCCAAGTCACATGTGCTTATTTTATGAAATTCTTTCTCTATGACTCCACTAAAGATAGCATTCATAACCTTATTATTCCACCCGGTATTCTCAAAATCTCTCCTTTATCATTTAGTCCATGGCTTAGGGACGATTTTACCATCAACAACCATAGTAGAATATGCATACTCCTCAGTGATAGCTAACCATACCCTCTCATCAATAGACTTAAAAAAAATCCTCATCTTGTCTTACTAGAAAGGATAGTTTGGCCTGTCAAAAAGAGGAGGTCTACCGATATACGCACCTTCTTTCAGATAATCTAGATATGTAAAACAAACAAAAAATAGGATTTACAATAATCCTGCTCTGATACCAATTGAAAAACGATTTTGCCTTTTGAAAACAAAGAAAACCTTTTTAATTAAACTTGTGCATATGGATTAATCAAAAAGAAGAACAATCAAATCACAATCAATCACTCACAAAATAGCAATTTTCACGTAAAAAATATTAACAAAGTAAAAACCACGGAACATAACCAAGTTCGAACGGCTAGCACTATATGAAAAGTTTTGGTTACAAAAATTTTTACGAAACCAGTAATTCTCAACCTATTACTAGAAGTTTTCTTGCCAAATCCTTGTACACTAAATTCGTGCTCGCTTGCTGTTTATTTTTTGTGTGGTACGACACACATCAATATGTAAAGGATGTTATTCCATCTGTTATAGACGAGAAAAAAGGCCCATAAGATAATTCGTAGAAAGATATCTCTCCATCAGTAGTCTTTTTCTGGTCTTTAAAGAGTTTTTCTCAAATTAAGACTTAATTAGATTAGGTTGAACTTATCTCCAATTGGTCAAGAGGCCAGTGAGTTTAAATGCAAATGAAACATGTAAAAACGTGAAAACTAACGGGTCACTTTAAAAGTTGCCAGTCTAATATATATATATGTGTGTGTGTGTGTGTGTGTGTGAATTTAAAAGTGGTGGGCATTGGAAAGGGACTAGAGATGGTGGCAGAGTTTAATATATGTATATATGTGAATTTTAAATTAAAGTGGCGACGTTCGAAAAGGGCTAATGATGGTGAAAAAGTCGGGAAAAGGTCGGAGAGGGTGGCGGTGGTCGGAAAAGGATGGGAAGTGTGTAGCCCGTAAGAGAATGGGATTGGGAGGAGTGTTGCATGGATAGGGCGTGGGTAGGGGGGGGGGGCATTGTGGGATTGTTGGACTTTGGATTTTGGATTTTTTAAATTTTTTAATAATTTAAATGGTGGATGTCCAAAAAACTAATCTACCTGCATTTAGAATCTCTTTTACTGGTTTTGTTTATTTTTCATTGATAATCATATTGCTTCATGTTTTAGTGTGAATTACCAATAATGTCCTTTGAAATCTCTAATCGATTGACTTGGGAATTGGGACTGCAATTTTTCCTATTTAGCGAAGTTTTACCCATGGCCACATGCATTTTTGCCTCTTTATGTTCAATAGAGAATTGTTTCAATGTCATATCTTTCTTTCTTTTCTTTTTTTTTTATGAAATGATAAAGGATATATTTGATTGATCAAATTAAATACAAAATTAAATTATATATTTTATGAAATTGTATTTTTTTATTTGACTGAAACAAATGGTGTAAGAATTATGTATTAATTCAATAACTAATTCTATAAAATGTAAAATATACAATATTTAAAACAATGTGGTATTAATTATTTGCTCATTATCGGTTTCGTAAAATTACTTAATATACTTATTTTATAAAATAATATATTTTCTCAATATTAATTTGAACAATTAAACAGGGCAAAATATATACATAGAAATTGTTGTTTTAATGTATTGGATTGGCCTAACAATTCAATAAGACAAGGCAGTAGAGTAGTGTAGATATAAAATAAAAGGAAAAATAGATTTGTGTAGGCTTGATCAAGTCACAGTTTTTTCAAACACTTATATACACAAATGAAAAATAATTGCACAAGTCTTACCCAGCAACAAATGCGATTTTGAAAATAAACTTTACAGCTTTTGAGAACATATATGATCCAGTTATTTAGGGCCCGTTTGGTTCTGTTTTCTGGAAATAGTTTTAGGAGAATTTTGAGTAAGAATTTCAAAAAATTCGTTTGGTAGCAATTATGAAAAAAAAATTCCAAAAAAGAGAAAAAACTGAGTTAAAAATTGGGTGTTTTTTGAAAACCTGAAAAAGTTGTTTTAACATTTTTTTGATTCATTTTTTTTTGTTCCTTCTGAAAAAATGAAAACACAACCAAGCGGTTCGTTCGTTCTTCGCAGTTCGTTCTTCGTCGCCATCGTTGCTCTTCGTCGTCGCTGTCGCGAACTTTCTTCACCGTCGAAGTTGCCATCGCGAGCTTTCTTCGCCATCGAAGAAAGTTGTCGTCGTCGCCCTTCGCAGATCGTCCTTGATACTCGCCGCCGTTGATTCTCGCCGTCATGAGCTTTCTTCTGCTACTCGTCGTTTGTTGTGTCGTCTTCGTTCGTCTCTGTTCGTTGTTCGATTCTCGTCGTCGTTCATTTGTCGTGTCGTCTCTGTTCGTCGTTCGTCGTCTCTGTTCGTTTTTGGTACTCGCCGGCGGCGACGCAAGCTCTGGGTTGGGTTTCGCCGGCGCCGTCGTCACGAATTGGTGTTCTGGTACTCGCCGGCGGCGGCGCGAGCCCTGGGTTTGGGTGTCGCCGCGGTTGGGTATGGGTTAGGGTTAGGGTTAGGGGTAGGGTTTAGGTTTAGGTTTGGGTTTCTAAAAATAATACAGCAAATGCAATTTCTTTTTTCAAAATTTTAGAAAACAATTTTCAAGTTCATTTTTCAAAAATAGTTTTCAAATGACAATTTTAGAAAACACTACCAATCGAACGTATCCATTTTCACTCAATTTAATTTTTTGTATGGATTACGTTCTCAATAAGTTTAACAATATAAATCATTCAGATCATCAAAATAAACTCATCGTAAAAACTAAAAAATGAAAATAGAGTTCTTTTTTTAGAAAATAGAGAGGTTATGGATCCAAAAAGAGTTAGTATTCAATTCCCCTACAGAAATATTACAAAATTCATACGCAAATTAAATCAAATCAAATCAAATTAAATTAAATATTTATTATATTTTCTTCAATTAAAGTTGGCTATATGAATATACGATATAAGGTCTTGGCACGGGCTAAGATGAATCCAGCCCAAGCTTTTGCTACATTCAAACTTGGGCTCAAAATTATGTCTTGGGCTGATTAGGCTCGTTCTTAAAAAGCTAGCTCAAAATTTAGAAGGCTTCGACCTCGTCCAACTCATCGCGAGTCCTAACAACATACATAGCAAAGCTACTATTAGTAATTTTTAATTTTTTACTACTAATTTTAGTTATAAATTATAAATTTTTCAAAACACCACAACTTCTACTACAAGTTAGAATTATTTTTTCTTCTATTTCAGTCATAACTTCTGATAGAAATTACAATCTATAAGTTATTAATTTCAATAATACCAAACACCACTAGTACTGTCATGGGCGTAACTACATGTACTTGAGTGGGTTCAATACTTGAGTGGGTTCAATTGAACCCACTCAAATTTTTTAAAGAATTTTTTTTTATGTATGATTATGTAAATTTTTTAGCATTTAAAATATTGATACCAATAAAATATTAAAAATAGTATAACATGGAGTTAACATTTCAAAAAATTACAAGTTGTTAAAAATTCATATTAGTTGTGATGTATTTTTTACATAGAAAAAAGTTAAACTAAAAATATTTATAATCTCAAACTTTATTTTTTCATATAATTAACAAATATGAATTTTTTTTTTTGAAGTTATTGTAAATATATAATCTTATAGTTTATTTTATTAAAGTTAATTTTGACAAATTCTATAGAATTAAAAACTTTGGTATGATTATAATTTATTAAAAGCTTGATTGACAATTAGCTTAAAAGTTAGTTTTTTTGATTTTTTATATTTTTAGCCAAAAAATTAAATTTAGTTCAAATTAGATTGTTTAGTAACTTAACTTTTAAGCTAGTTTTTTTGAAGTTGATTATTTAAATAAAAAACTAATTTTTTTATTTTTTATTCAAATTGAACAATTTTGTTCTTTTATATATTTGTTATTAATAATTATATGTAGTTGGTGATAGTAGTAAATAATTTATGAAGAAGGAGTATTATTATATTTTAAAAATAATTGAAATTTAAATAAATTATTCTAGAAGTTAGTGTTTTGATTTGACTTTTAAATTTTTTTAGTTTTCTAACTTTTTGTCAAACAAGTTATGTTGAATTTTTTTTTTCATTTTTAGTAAAAAAAAAAATTTAAAACTTGAATTAACAAATGGGCTCTAAATGACACTATTAAATAAAAATTTTGACTACGCCACTGACTACTGTAGTCTTCGGCTTGGACAAAAACACGCAACCTCTTGATCTTAATAAGTAAACCATAATCGCGCCATGCTCTTTTGGACTAAATTGCATATTTTATTTTTTTTAATTAAAAAAATACCTCCTGCCTTTTATTATGAAAGGTGAACAATTTTCTAGGCCATTTTAACACTATCCATTAACAATTTCTGTCTGATTTGCAGTTCAATCAAAACCAGAAGAGGTTATGATATGATTAAACCTAACAATTTTTGGACATTATCAGGAGTAATTATAAATACACACAACACATTGCTATGTACATACACAAAATTATTTTTTAAATTATGATTATAACCCTCATTCCAGTTACTAAAATAACCTCTTAATCTCCAAAATCCTAAAATTCCTCCACCACCACCACCTTTCCGCCACTAACCACTACTAAAAACCATCCAACCGGTCCACAGCGCAACCATCACAACCTCGCCACCGTCCCCCTAAAAACCTTAGCGGCCACATACTCCTACTCTCTATTGTGATCCCTCTCTGTATGCACTATCTCCCTCTCTTTCCCCTCTCCTCACCACCGCCGACCACTGTTCGAATTACTATAGTCAAATGAATGACTTCTATTCGAAGTACTACGGCCAAACATATAGAAATCAAAGTACGCTAGTTTTTCTGAACACCAATCAATAGTTTGGCATTATGTCGTTGAACACCTTATCAAGCTCACAATCTAATTCAAGAATGAGGGTTGCAATCTATTATAGATATAGAGACAACACAAAGGCAAGGTGTGAGGGAAGGGTGGGGAGCCAAACAAGAGTGAGGGAGAAGAGAAGACAAACGTGAGTGAGGACGGGACAATGGTGGAGGTGAGGTGGCAGCTGGAGAGCAACGAGTGAGGGAGAAGAGAAAGAGAGAGGAGAGGAGAGGAGAGGCAAAGGGTATACAGCTATGTGGTAAGGTGGCAACCCGAATCCTTCCAGTACAAACCATCCTAACCTCGCCACCACCTCAAAATGGTAGCCGCCACATACCTCCCGTTCTATCGCCCCTCCTTGTCTATGCGCACTCTCTTCGTCTCTTCTTCCCCTCTCCCCAGTACCTCCAATCACAATTCAGATTACTATAACCGAAAGAGTGACTTTTATTCGAACTATCATTATCAAACAAATAAAATCAAACAACGCTAAATTGCGGAACACGATTCATTAGTTCAATGCTAGGTTGCCGAACACCTTCTCTCGCTTGTGATTTATTTCAAAAATAGGAGTCGTGATCTGTTGGAGATAGAGGCAACACAAAGACGAGGAGGAGAGGGAGTGGTGGAGTGAGGGTAGCACGATGGTGGAGGTGAGGTGGTAATTGAAGAGAGAGAGAGAGAGAGAGAGAGAGAGAGGGGTTTAGAGGAGAGGAGTAATGGTGGCGACAATGGGTTGAGACTACTGGAGTGGGTGGTGATAGGTAGATTGGGATAGAGCTAGCGTTTGAGTGATTAGAAATGGAAATATCTTAAGTAAAAATTGATCTGATATTAACAGGTATGTAATTGAACCACATTTATCTAACTACTTTTTGCCAAAATTTATACTAACTATTTATTTCTTATGAAAAATGTAATCTAAACACATGGCTAGTAATATACCAACACCAACATTTTATTTTATTTTTTACCTAAATAATCTATTTAGCAAACCCTACAAAAAAAAATGACAAAGATCTTAAAAAAATATCCAAAGTCGAACCCCCAAAAGGACATCATGTATTGTGCACCCGTATTCCAAAAGACGTATATTTTCTTTTTATTTTATTCTTTTTGCTAGGTTATTCCCAGGAATGGAACCACGAACATGATCATGGGACGTCGTTGCCACGGCATCAACCCAACAAATCTGGATTGTACGTACGTCAATCGGAAATCCTAGCATCTTATTAAAAGCCGGCTCTTAATTGAATACCTAACCTACCCATAGCAACCACCCTAAGTTTATGCATGTTTCATATGAATACCAGATTATTACTAAAGGTGAGAATTTTTAGCATAGACACTTACTAGGATTTAAGTGTTACACGAAATTAGAGTTTAAGATTTATTATTTTTTGACATGAAATTAAAAATAATGTGATTCATAACATGCTTAATAAATAGATTGGGTTAGTGTTGAACCTGTAAAACTCAAAAAATGACCAATATAACCCGTTTAATTTTTTATAAAATTTTTTTTAACAACTGATTGAACTTTAAAATTCTTCCTACATAAATTCATATTGTTTTTATATTGAATTATTTAAAGATGTTTTGTATATTGTTTGGAGTTCTTTATATATTATAATTTATGTAATTTTATGATTAAAATATGTATAAAATTAAAAATGTAAACATGTCGTTAAATTAAGTTATTATCCATGTTATTAAACAGATTGTGAACAGGTTAACCTATATATAAGTAAGTAAAGTTAGGGTTCATTTGGTATCTCGAATGGGATTGGATAGGATAAGATGGATAAATAATACTATGAATTCCACATGTTTTTTTAATATTTGGGAATTATAGAATGGATTATGTGTACAGTTAGAAATTTCGTTCATATTTGGTTAAAGTAGGATAAAAAGTGAAATAAGATTTATAAAGTTATTTCTGACTGTTAGATAAGTAAGGAAGATAATCTAGAGCCTGATACTAATAATACTATGAGAGCCTAGTATTAATAATACCGTGAATGAAATATTAGTAATCTGGTATTAATTTGCTGAATTATTAGTTATAATTCTCGCGATACAAACGCGGAATTAATAGTTCGATGAGACAAAAATAAAAAATGTGAGACCCACATATTTTTTAGTCCAATGCAACCTACCTAATCCTCCAATTCAAATATGCTCTTAGTGTTAAAATAAGTAGTACGTTTAGTTAAATAAATAGTGCCGATGTTGAAAGATTTTTAACACAAATCTAATATGATACGATATAAATACGATACTACAAGATACAATACTCACCCCTAATTATTACAAATCCTCACCAAACAGAATATTGAAAGTGTGAGAATATTATTGGAGATATGTTCCCATTATTGAGATTGTCATAATATACTATCATTATTATTGATATTTTTTTTATTATTGTGATTTAGTTTTCTAGTTAATTTATTACTATTATTAAGATTTTTTTATAACTTATATATTTGATATATTCTTTCATTGTAAATCAAACATTTTCGATCAAGATGCAATAATAGTAGTCTTTATTTTATTTGCTTTCATGGTATTAGAGCAGAGTTCTAAACCCTAATCCACCGTCAGTAACCCTAATCCATTGCCAGTCCCTTCTCTTCGGCACCGTCGATCTCTCTTCGCTCCTACACCGTCATCAATTTCCCTCTTGGCACCTCAAAACCCTAGATCGCAATCCCTGCACCGTCGTCACATTCCCTATTGGCCGTTGAAACCCTAGATCGCAGTCTTCCTGCTTCGTTGTTGTCATCCCTCGCAAACCAGGAAAACCCTAGCCGTTGTTTGTCCTCTAGCCATCGTTCCCTCCCCTTCTTTGATCGTCGCTGAAACCCTAGATCTACTCTTCCTCAAGTTGCAAAAATCCTAGCCGAAGGCTTCTTCCACTACAACCAGCACTGACAATTTCGTCGAGTCCTTTCTCTTCTCCAATCGTCACCGCCGACACCCGAGACCCGTAGATTGAAAATCCTTCAGCCTCAAAAACCCTCAGTCGAGACTCCTTGACTGTCGGCAACTTCACTAGACCCCTTTACCAGCACCGGCGACCTCACCGGACCTCGTCCAGTACTCTTGCAACCTCACTAGCAGCAATATTGGTTTGTGGTTTCCATTTTGTACTGCTAGGCTCCTAGTTCAACTATTAGCACTGTTTGGCAATATTAGTTTGTGGCTTCTTCGATATTGTTTGGCTCCTAGTTCAACTATTTCGCACTGTTTGGCTCTTTGTTCTTGTTTTTGTTTGGCTCCTGGTTCTCCCTTAGCATTGTTTGGCTTCTAGTTCTTATTTTTGGGGACTATTTGGAATTAGCTTTTGGATTAGTTTTGGCACTAATAGATCTTTCTTTTTGTGCTTTAATTGACAAAAAATTGAAATCTACTGCACCAAATTGTATGGAAATTCTTCACAATGGGCATGAGTTTCTCTTTTGACTCGAGAATTTAGATACGGATTCTGGCATGTAATTTGAGTTTTCTCGCCTTTCAGTGGTGCTTCATTCTCTTTAGTACATTCTCTATTTGGGCAGTTTCAGACCACATACCATGCAGGCACAACTTGGGCTCCAATCTCATGCATCTGCTATGCCTACGTTCTCTTCAGGTTTGCATAGTTCTTAACTCACTGATATTTCTCCCACTATTTAGATATTTGATTTAGGTTCTTCTCTGTAAGCCCAAGAGCCTTTTATTTTGATTTTTATGATTTTCATAATTTATTTTTAAAGAATAAATATATTTAAAATGATAATATTTTATATTTTTAAAATGAAAGTGTTAACACATTTTGAACAATTAAGTTGACACATTTAGCCCCAAAAAATGACTTAACTCTCAAAAGTATTAAAATACTCACATATTCTTAAATGAGAATATTTTTGGTTAAACCCAATTGAAAAATAAGTTAAACACTTTTAAGGCAAAGTATAGTTGAATATCATCAAGTGTGTCAACACACATTGACCAAATAATTTGACACCCTAACATTTTTATGAAGTTGATCCTCAAGTATCAAAATGCTAGTGTCGACACAAACAAGTTTTGTGTCAACACAAAAGAGCTGTTGCTCTCAAGACTCAAAAAGAGTCGACACAAATTACATTTGTGTCGACAGAAAAGTGATCATCACTTTTGGTATCCGAAAGTTTGGGTCGACATAAATGAAAATTATATCAACACAAAAGAACTGCGGCCACCTGCAGATTTTGAGGTGTCGACACCAATGGAAGACGAGTCGACACAAAAGTTCTGAAGCTGCTTGAAGAATTTGTGGTGTTGACACCAGAGACCTCAAGTGTCGACATATATATACCGAGGCATTTTGCAAAATTTAGTGCCGACACTAAAGAAGACATGAGTCGACACAAAGTGCCTCATCCCGAATTCTGAAGTACATTTAAGTCGACACCAACTAAAGATGAGTCGACACAGAAGAACCGAGACTTCCTGCAAAAATTAGTGTCGACACCAAAGACAAGTTGAGTCGACACAAAGTGCCTCCTCCGGATGCTGAAGTTTCAATCGAGTCGACACCAAATCTAAATGTGTCGCACCATGATGTTGGTAAGGTAGAATGTAAAATTGTGTCAACCCCTCAGAATATTTGTATCGACCCAATCACTTAAGGGATCCTGCCCTAGACATTTTGTGTCGACACTTGTGACGAAAATTCAAACTCGCAGTAGATCTCAACGGTTGAATTTTTGACATTTATTACTCTCACCTACCTCCAACGGTTATGAATGCACAAGAGTTAATATAAGGAGTAACTTCTCAGCATTTACTACAACAGAAGACCTACATTTACTGTTCCATTGCTTGAATCAAACTCAGAAATCTCAAGCTCTCATTTATTGCTGAATCTCCTGCTCTTGTTCCTCATCTCTCTTTACTTTCTCATTTATTATAAATTTTTTCTGTAAAGAGAGTGAGTGTTTCTCATCAATACTCTTCATCTATTGTATTCAATGGTGAGTCACCCTTTACCGTTTGAGTGAGTGAGTAAATCTCATTAAAGAAGAGTTCAAGAGAGATTAGAAGAAAATAGGAGCTTATTTTTATATGATCTTCTTGAAGCTATTTTAGGCTTGTGAATATGCCCGTAAATATTTAGTTCATTCAAGTGAAGTCTTGAAGATTGTAAAGACTTGGATTGCGCCCGTGAAGCATTCTGTATAGTAAAAATACTCAATGGAGAACTTGAGGAGTGGACGTAGGCTTGAAAGAAGTCGAACCACTATAAAATTCTTGATGTCCAGTTCTATCTCTCTATTCTTAATCTTTTAATTTTTGCATTGTTTCAATATTTGATTATCTTTCTTTATTTGTTTATAATATTAAAAGATTTTTGAAAAAAAATTTAATTTATAATATATTTTTAAAGACTCAATTCACCCCCTTCTTGAGTAATCTAGAATTAACAATTGGTATCAGAGATTGGGCTCTTATTTTTTACTTAACCGTCTAAGAGTTTATATGGTAACCACTAGCATCGGACCCATCCAATCCGAAGGTCAATCAACCAATAGAACCCCCTTGTTTAATGGAACGAGTTACAATTATTAGAAGGACAGAATGAGGATTTACATTCAAGCCGTATACTATAACCTTTGGCGAGTTATCATAAATGGACCTAAAAGACCCACCTCAAAGGGGCTGTTGTCCCTAAATCAGAGGCTGAATGGACCGAAACTGATATTAAGAAGATACAAAAGAATGCTAAAGTTATGAATCTCCTATATTGCTCACTTGACCCGAATGAGTTAAATAGGATCTCTACATGTGACACCGCAAAAAAAATTTAAGATAGACTCGAAATTACCCACGAGGGCACCAATAAAGTGAAATAGTCAAAAATTAGTCTGCTTGTGCATAACTATGAATTATTAAAAATGAAGCATGAGAAAATAATTTCTGATATGTTTACTCGCTTCACTGATATTATTAATAGATTGAAATCTCTTGGCTAAATTTACATTAATACAGAAATGATAAGAAAAATTTTAAGGTGTATGCCAAAGAGTTGGGAAGCAAAGGTCAAAACTATTCAAGAAGCTAAAGATCTCAACACTCTCAGCCGAGAAAAGCTCATTGGTTATCCCATGACCCATGAGATGAACATCAAGATGAACGAAGAGGAAGATAACAAAAAGAAAAAAGGCATTGCCTTCAAGTCCTCAACTCGTGAAGAATAATCTGAGAAAGACTCCTTATGTGATAAAAATGAAGACATGGCTCTCATCACAACGAAATTCAAAAAGTTTCTTAGAAATAAAAAACAAGAAGGAAGAAAGTTCTTCAAGAAGGAAGGACATCGAAGCGAGCCCACCAAGTTCAAAGGCAACTCTAGCAAGTCCAAGAACGTATTCAAAAAGGAAGAAATCATCTGCTATGAGTGTAAAAAGCCTGAACATCTAAAAGCTGAATGTCCTCAGCTCAACAAGCAATTCAAAAAGGGTTTCAAGAAAGCCATGATTGCTGCATGAGGTGAAATTGATGACAGCAGTTCTGAGGATGAAAAGGAAAAAAATGAAGTAGCAAACATATGCCTCATGGCTAGAGAAGATGATGAGGTAACTCCTAATCCTTTCTCCTTAGATGAACTACAATGTGCATTTAAAGATTTGCATGATGAATTGAGAAAAATTGGTGCAAAAAATTCTATTTTTAAAAAAATTAATTCTTTCCTCCTCAACTGAAATTGAGAATTTAAAAGGTAAAAAATCTTTCTTGTCAAAATAAGTCCCTACTTTGAAGGAAGAAAACAAAGTTTTAAGTAAAAAGGTTGAGGACCTCACAAAAACAGTTTACAAGTTCACTCAAGAAAAGAACAATTTAGATAAATTTCTTGAGATGCAAAAATGAGTTTTTGACAAAACTGAAATTGGGTATAAACCCAAGAAGAAACAAAATTTCTTAAGCAACGTTTTTGTTAAGGCATCATCTAATCATAAAAATGTCACTTGTTTTCACTGTTATGAGTATAGACACATTGTCACACACTGTCCACACAGAAAAATTTCAAATAATTCTGTCAAAAAGGTTTGGGTTCCTAAAGGAACACATCCTCAAATAACTAACATCAAAGGACCCAAAAAAATTTGGGTACCAAAGATCAAAACTTGATTTTCCTTACGTATGTCTCAAATCCTCATTCAATGAGGGGATGTAGTATCTCGATAGCGCTTGCTCAAGACACATGACATGCGACAAATCGATGTTTTCATCTCTCAAATCAAAAGATGGCAGATTTGTGACTTTTAAAGACAATAGCAAAGAAAGAATTATAGGAATTTGCTGTATTGGTAAAATTCATTCCCCTTCTATTGAAAATATTTTGCTTGTTGATAGTTTGAAACATAACCTTCTTAGCATAAACCAACTTTGTAACAAAGACTACAAAGTTGTGTTTGATCATACTAAGTGTGTTATTAAAGATTCAACCAATAACAAAGTTATTCTTAAAGGTCAAAGATATAAAAATATTTATACATTTACTCTCAATTATCTTTCTAAGAATGACACCAAATGTTTAGCCGCCTTGAGTGATAATAGCTGGTTATAGCATAGAATGCTTGGGCATGCACACATGAACTTGATTTCTCAACTTTTGAAAAAGAAATTGGTGATTAGGTTACCCCAAATCAAATTTAAAAAAGACAGTGTGTGATGCAGTCAACAAGGCAAACAAATTAGAAATTTTTTTCATTCTAAAAATGAGATTTCAACTTTTAGGCCATTACAACTATTGCATATGGACTTGTTTGGTCCAACAAGGACTTTAAGTCTTTGAGGCAAGAGATATGCCTTTGTTTTTGTTGATGATTTTACTAGATACACTTGGGTGCTATTCTTAACTCATAAGGATGAAGCCTTTGCCTCTTTTGTAAAACTGTCTCGGAGAATTCAAAATAAAAAAAGTTTTCAAATCACAAGTATCCGAAGTGATCATGGTAGAGAATTTAAAAATAAAAATTTTAAAAAATTTTGTGATGTAAATGGTATTAATCATAACTTCTCTGTTTCTAGAATCCCTCAACGAAATAGAGTTGTTGAGAGGAAAAATAGGACATTGGAAGAAATAGGTAGAACCATGCTCTGTGAAAATAATCTACCAAGACATTTTTAAGTTGAGACTGTCAACACCGTTTTCTTTATCATAAACGGAGCTATGATACGAGTTTCTCTCAAGAAAATCCCATATGAGCTATGGAATGAAAGAAAACCTAACATCAGTTATTTTTGCGCCTTTCGGTGTAAATATTTTATTTTAAACAACAACAAAGAATTTTTGCTCAAGTTCGACGTAAAATCTGATAAAGGTATTTTTTAGGATATCTTATATCTAGTAAAGTGTATAGAGTATTCAACAAAAATGCCCTAATTGTTGAAGAATCTATACATGTTATGTTTTATGAAACTAATCTTGGTTCTTCAAAGAATTTTTGTGAAAATAACCTGTTAGACTTAGAAAAAAGTATTAAAAATATCTTCATTAAAGAAAAGAAAGAGCCAAATCAAGAGAAAACTTTAAATCTTCAACAAAATACAGTCCAACAGAATGCTAAAACTGCACATCTAGAAAACTCTAATTTACTAAAAGAGTAGAGGTATGCCCATGGTCACCCAAAAGATCTTATCATTGGTAATCCATTACAAGGTATCAAAACTCGTTCATCTCTATATAATGTTTGTGATAATTTAGCATTTCTTTTCCAAACTAAACCAAAACATTTTGAGGAAATAAAAAATGATGAGTTTTGAATCTTGACTATGCAAGAAGAGCTAAATCAATTTGGAAGAAACAAAGTTTAGACTTTAGTCTCAAGACCTAAGGAACATTCCATTATCGGTTCAAAATAAATTTTTAAAAATAAAATGGATGAGAATGGAGTAGTTCTTATGAACAAAACTCGATTGGTAGCCCAAGGTTACAATCAAGAAGAAAGTATCGATTTTGATGAGACTTTTGCTCCTGTTACTAGGCTTGAAGCCATTAGGATGTTGTTTGCTTTAAAAACTTCAAGCTCTATCAAATGAATGTTAAGAGTGCCTTTTTAAATGGTTTTATCTCGGATGAAGTTTTTGTAAAACAACCTCCTGACTTTAAAAATCTAAATTTTTCAAACCATATTTACCAACTTACCAAAGCTCTCTATGGTTTAAAACAAGCACCTAGAGCTTGGTATGAAAGGGTAAGCAAATTCTTGATTGAAAATAAGTTTTCAAAAGAAAATATTAATACAACTCTTTTTATCAAGTCTTAAGAAAATGATATGCTAATTGTACAAATTTGTGTAGATATAATTTTTGGTGCAACTAACGAATCTCCTTATAAAGATTTTGCTAAATGTATGCAGGAAGAATTCGAAATGAGCATGATGGGTGAGCTCAACTATTTTTTCGAACTCTAAATTAAACAAACTCAAGAAAGAATCTACATCAATCAAGCTAAATGCACGATGGACATACTGAAGGGGTTCGATATGCATAAAGCAAAATCTATGAGAACTCCAATGTGTCCTACAGCAAAGCTTGATAAGGATGAAGATGGCATAGCAGTGGATGAAAAGCGTTATAGAGGTATGATTGGATCTCTCTTATATTTAACTGCTAGTCGTCCAGACATTATGTTTAGTGTTTGTATGTGTGCTGGATTTCAATCTAATCCTAAAGAATCACATGTGACCATAGTTAAGTGTATCTTTAGATACCTTTTAGGTACACAAAACCTAGGATTATTTTATCCTAAAGGAATAGTCTTTAAGTTATTTGACTATTTAGATGCTGATTTTACCAGATACAAAGTAGATAGGAAAATCATAAGTGGTACTTGTTAATTCTTAAGACACACTAATCTCTTAGTTTAGCAAAAAGCAAAACTAAGTAGCCTTATCTACAGCCGAGGCTGAGTATATTGCAGCTGGAAGCTGTTGTGCACAAGTTCTTTGGATAAAACAACAATTAGAAGACTATGGTTTCCACTTAGATTATATTCCTATCAAATGTGATAACACTAGTGCAATTAACATATCCAAGAACCTTATACAACACTCAAGAACCAAGCACATAGAGATTAGACATCACTTTATAAGATATCATGTTCAAAAAGGAAACATCGAACTTGAATTTATAAACACAGATTACCAATTGGCAGACATTTTCACAAAACCCTTAAATGAAAAAATAATATGCTATATAAGAAGGGAACTTGGTATGCTATGTGCTCCTAATTCATGATTTATATGCCACACTAACTATGTTTTTTCATTGCATTTCAAAGCATTTGATGTTCTTTCTTATACGTGAAAATGTGTCGACACCACTTGAAAAAGTGTCAACACAAATGTGTGTAGTGTTGACTCAAAGCTGTTTAGAAGTAGCACTGTGAGAAAAGTGTCGACCCCTTTCTATTCAGTGTCGACACCATCTTGGTTTCCTGACTCTTGATAAATTTGTGTCAACACCAAGCTTAATCGTATCGACCTAAATAGCCGAATGTGCCGACACCATCTGAAAATGTGTCGACACCAATTCCCTGGTTCAATACCCACACTCGATACGAATCGTGTCGACACCAAACGTAATTTGTGTCGACACAAATCGTTAAGTCTATATATAGATGTGTCTGAACTGAACCGTCACATCGTCCCCCCCACCTTCTCTCTATAAATCATGTTCATCTCCTGCCTTTTTTTTTTCAAAATCTTGTGTCGACTCCTCATCTTCTTCCTCAATCCAAACCCAAATCCTTCATAATACCGCCAAAAATGATAGGAAAAGGAGCAAAGAGAACCGGAGAAAGATCATCTTCGAGCCCTAGAATGTCAAAACAGAAGAAGATGACCAAAACGACGATGGAAATGACGACAACTACGATTCCAGAGGATGTAGCCTCATCTGAGGTAATCTCTTTCAAAACCCCTAAAATTCAATGACTTTATTTTTTTTCTTTTGCAAATCGTAAAGTAGTGCCTGGTCATTTTATAGACTTTGTTTTCTTTGACTGCATCGAAATGAGATTCAAGGATATCTTTTCAGGCCTTAGGTGGAAAAGGTTTCTTCAAATCAAATAACCTCACTGTCCCACACTGGTCAAATCTTTTTATGCTCACTTCCACATTTCACTCATTCCGACCACCACAATTACTACTTGGATAAATGGTGTAGACATTGTTATGACCCCCTCTTCCTTGAATGAAATTTTGGACCTCCCCTAGGAGAAATCTATGTTTACCATAGCCAGAAACCTATTGAGGTTGAAAGCTTCTCTTTTTTTAAATCTGTTAAAAATATCGTTGAAAATGACGATATCAACCCTACCAAACCCTTAGAGGCTAGCAATCTCAAACTTAAGATGCATTTTTTACATCGTATGGTCAACCACATTTTCCTCCATCAAATAAAAAAATTTGGTGATGTTACGTATATGTACATTTTTATAATGTGGTACATTCTCGAACAATAAAACCTAGATTTAGGGTTCTTGTTCATTTCTCATATGCTCCAATCACACAGCAAGTCAAACTCCTCACTCCCTAATGGAATGTATCTCACACCTGTTTTTCACCATTTTGGAATTGATCTTTCTGGAAAAAAAGCTGTTGCATTTTCTAAATACGACTTGTATGATAGCTCATTCCTCAAACATATGTAAATTACAAATGTTGATGATATCTGGACTACTACTCGCCGTGGCACTCCTGCATATACAAAAACTCCCCCTCATGCTCCTCGAGACATTTAATTCATTCCCATTGACCTTGATTCTCCCTCTGTTCCACCTGTTGACACTCTTGGTTCATCCTCTACTCCTCATCCTCCCTCTGTTGCATCTATTCCACCTGCTTTAACTTCTGCTCCCGTCCATGTTGACCTCTCTGAAGTTGTTTTTTTAATCAATTCCTTGTCCTTCAAAGTGACCCTCTTTCAAGAAAAAGTCAACCAAGACTTTTTGATCTAAATCACACTGTCTCTGTCATTTCTGAAAAAGTAAAATCTATTAAAAAATCCAACCGATCTTTGCGTAAAGAAGTAGAACGAACCACGAACGCCGGACAGTCTTTGTGTCGTACAATGAACTATAGCATCATCTCCATTGTTAATGCAAGCACGCCTATCCTACGGCAAATTCAAAAGGAATATGACGAAGGTGTCGTCATGGCCGTTCAAGCAAACTCTCAAAAAGTTGATGAGCATTTGAACTGGATCAAAAAAGAATGGGCCAAACAATTTAAGCCAAAGGAAACAAAAGAATAAAAGGTCGCGCGACACAAGCGAGAAGTAGATCTGGCACTGGCAGCTCGCTATGAAGCAATGGCAGCGGCGGAAGCTAAAGACGAACAAGCTCGAGTATCAAAAGAACGGGCCTCTACTAGCAAGAAAAAAGCCAAGGCAAAGAAGGAATTCAAGCGATTCATGTACGATCAATAGTCCTTTTTTTTTTTAAGATTACAAAAGATGAGATAAGAAAAGGTAGGTAAGTAAGTGAATGGGAGAGTACAAGAGAAAAGAGAAGAAGTTCAAGGAGGGTACAAAGGAAAAGAAGAAGAAATTCAAACATACACTTCTTTTTAAGTTTTTGAAGGTGAAGATATAATAGTTTTAACACATACATTTCTTTTGGTTAATTGTTTGAATGAGTTGAATGGTTTAATAAATTTAAATGTTTGAACAAATTTTCTATGAATGAATGATCTATGTTGATATATCTGCCTATGTATATTTTGTTTGATGGCTTGGCTATGAATATTTGGATATGTGATCGGATAAGATAAATCACTTTACACATATTCACTGTTTCGCACAAATTTTTAATAAATTCAGAATGCTTCTTGATCATTTATTTCAAATCATATCAAATTTGTATGCTGTCTGAATCTTGAATGTCTAATCATTATAATTGCATATGTTGTTTAAGGTACATCGATAAGGGAAGAATTCTTATTCAAAAATATTTTTATATATTTTCTAAAAAATATAAATATGGTTGTAATCTTCAAAAAAATGAGAGATTGTTAGGCCAATGGCATTTTATTTTGATTTTTATGATTTTCATAATTTATTTTTTAAGAATAAACGGATTTAAAATGATAATATTTTATATTTTTAAAATGAAAGTGTTAACACATTTTGAACAATTAAGATGACACCTTTAGTCCCAAAAAATTAACTTAACTCTCAAAAGTATTAAAATACTCACATATTCTTAAATGAGAATATTTTGTGTTAAACTCAATTGAAAAATAAATTAAATATTTTTAAGGCAAAGTATAATTGAATCTCATCAAGTCTGTCAACACCCATTGATTAAATGATTTGACACCCTAACATTTTTATGAAGTTGATCCTCAGGTATCAAAATATTAGTGTCGACACAAACAAGTTTTGTGTCAACACAAAAGAGCTGTTGCTCTCAAGACTCAAAAAGAGTCGACACAAATTACATTTGTGTCGACAGAAAAGTGATCATCACTTTTGGTATCCGAAAGTTTGGGTCGACACAAATAAAAATTGTGTCGATATAAAAGAACCAATGCCACCTGCAGATTTTGAGGTGTCGACACCAATTAAAGATAAGTCGACACAAATGTCCCGAGGCTGCATAAAATATTTGTGACCGAGGCTTTCTGCAAAATTTAGTGTCGACACCAAAGAAGACATGAGTGGACACAAAGTGCCTCCTCCAAAATTTTGAAGTACATTTGAGTCGACACCAACTGAAGATGAGTCGACACAAAAGAACCAAGGTTTCCTGCAGAAATTAGTGTCGACACCAAAGACAGGTTGAGTCGACACAAAGTGCCTCCTCCGGATGCTAAAATTTCAATCGAGTCGACACCAAATCCAAATGTGTCGACCCCATGATGTTGGTAAGGTAGAATGTAAAATCGTGTTAACCCCTTAGAATATTTGTGTTAACCCAACCACTTAAGGAATCCTGCCCTAGACATTTTGTATCGACACCAAAGGGAATTGTGTCAACACCTGCGATGAAAATTCAAACTCGCGGCAGATCTCAACGGTTGGATTTTTTGTATTTATTACTCCCACCTACCTCCAACGGTCATGAATGCACAAGCGCTTATATAAGGGGTAACTTCTCAGCATTTACTATAACAGGAGGCCTACATTTACTGTTCCATTGCTTGAATCAAATTCAGAAATCTCAAGCTCTCATTTATTGCTAAATCTCCTGCTCTTGTTCCTCATCTCTTTTTACTTTCTCATTTATTGTAAATCTTTTCTGTAAAGAGAATGAGTGTTTCTCATCAATACTCTTCATTTATTATATTCAATGATGAGTCACCATTTATCCTTTGAGTGAGTGAGTGAGTAAATCTCATCGAAGAAGAGTTCAAAAAATATTAGAAGAAAACATGGACTTATTTTCATAGGATCTTCTAGAAGCTGTTTTAGGCTTGTGAATGTGCCCGTAAATATTCAGCTTATTCAAGCGAAGTCTTGAATATTGTAAAAGTTTGGAATGCGCCCGTGAAGCATTCTGTATAATGAAAATACTCAAGGGAGAACTTGAAGAGTGGACGTAGGCTTAGAAAAAGTTGAACCACTATAAAATTCTTGATGTCCGGTTCTATCTCTCTATCCCTAATCTTTTAATTTTTGCATTACTTTAATATTTGATTATCTTATTTTATTTGTTTATAATATTAAAAGATTTTTAAAAAAAAATTTAAATTGTAATTTATTTTTAAAAATTCAATTCACCCCCTCTTAGGTTGCCTAGAATTAACATTCTCATCATATGACATATGGCTTGTTCAGTCTTAATCATTGTACTTCTCTCACTTCTCCAATTTTTATTTCTAGTGCCAATGGTGCTTCTATGCAGGTTGTTTCTATTGCTTCTATTATTCCTTCTTCGTCCACTTCTTTTATCACAACCTATTTTTAATAACGGCGTCCGTTACCGGGCAGTGAGTTAAAAATTCACTTGATGCCTCATTACATTTTTTTTTCTTTTTCACATACATAAAAAATTTTATTTTATTATTTTCACAAAAACTAAGCCCGTAACCTTTTCAAAATTTTTCAGATCTTACTAGTGCATATGCTAAAAATATTCATGTTCATAAGTACAATATAAGAGAGAGAATATAAGGCAATAAAAGAAGAAGCAACAAAATACATCAATTCCAGCTAATTTTTTTTTACGCGTCACCTGAAATATTATTTTAACAACAACATTAGCAAAACTAATGTGAGTGTATAGATATCTGAGTTATTATTCGCTTTTATTTTTTAAATGATGTCCGCATAAACGGTTCTACCAGTAATCAGGGGAGCTACCCCGCAGTGAAAAATGATCATTTCCTAATCACCTGGCCGTGACCCGCTGCCCTTATTATATCACATCGTTGGTATACTTTATCGTTCCCCAGCGGCCGAGACGCCGTTTATACTATTATTCTCATCTTTATAATATCATATTTTCATAATTATTTCAATAATATAATTGTGGTGCACTTCAAAATCATTATAAAATTGATAATTGAAAATTCAATTAACTCAGATATCAGAAGATTCATATGACCATTGTAGGACTTAATTAGAAATTTTCAAAATCTAGACAAAAGGAAAGAAACTAATTTTAGTATGATTCTTGTAAAATAATTATATTTATAAAGTTATAAAACACTTGATTCTTTGAAAAAAGTTTTTTTTAAGACAATTAAATTTAGTAAAGAAAAATTCTTGGACAAAAGTTAACTAATTAAGTTTTTGGTATTAAAATGCTTATTTAAGTAAAAAACGTAAGAAATCTTTTTATTTTTGGTAAATTACACTGACCTCTCTTGAGATTAATAAAAATATTAATTAATTTTTATGTGGTTTCTGAAATGTCACTAACCTCCCATCTGGTTTAATTTTTGCATTAAATTAGTCTAACCGTCAACTTTTTATAAATTTTTAACGAAAAAACTGTTTAAAAATAATAAAAAAATTATTTTCTAATTATTTTTTGTGTTTGAAACATTTTATTATTATAATTAGAAAATATTTTTTATTTATTTTTTATTTTTTATTAAAAAAACAGTGTTACTGTTTTTTAGAAAAAATAAAAATAATAAAAAAAACTATTTTCTAATTATTTTTTGTGTTTGAAACATTTTATTATTATAATTAGAAAATATTTTTATTTTATTGAAACACAAAAACTAACTAAAAAATAGTTTTTTTTATATTTTGAAATAATTTTTCTGTTAAAGTTGACAAAAATATTGATGGTTAGACTAGTTTGGTGCAAAAACTAAACTGAAAAATTAGTAACATTTTAAAATTCACAAAAAAATATGATTGATATTTTGATAAATCTTATAAGAGGTCAATATAATTTACATTTTATTTATTTTTGCCAAATACAGATTCAAATACAGCATACGATCAAAATGTCTCTCTAGTCCCTGCATTATGTCGGAAACTCGACCAAAAAGTAAAACCAAGTCGTCATCTTTACAGGCTAAGGCTCTACCTAATTGTTCAAAAACTAAGCCTTGGACGAAAAAACACTGGCTTTCATCGGAGGTTTTTATTTCATTTTTCATGAACTTTTTTATATTTTAATTTAAGCTTTTTACCTTTAAAAAAAAAAAATTGTGATAAGAAATTTTTAAAAATATGATCGTTAAGGCTAATTTTAAAAAAAAATTCACTAAATATAAAAAAATTTTAAAAAAAAAACTAAAAAACCTACCAAGTTATCTTTATTTATTCGCCTTAATGAATTTTTTAAAATTTTGATTAAAAAATTTTATTTGTTTGTTTTCTTAATAATCTAAAAAGTACATGTATCTATGTTAATATTAAAAAAAATTTACTAAAAACAAAAAAAAATTACAAAAAAACTAACCCAAACTCAAACTAAGTTTCCTGTCATGTTTTATTTTACTTTAGCCAACACAATACAAATAATATTACAATATATATATATATAATTACATTTATTATTTTATAGTATTAAAAAAACATGTAAAAAACTTACATATCACTTAAACATTTATTATTCTGTAGTATTAAAAAAAATATGTAAAATCTGTAATCCTAATCCGATTCCACACATCAAATAGATGCAACAAACAAACAGCACACAATAAAATTTGCATGAACCTCTATTGATATGACTCCTGAATGCACTGAAAAAGTTGTTCTATACTCCTTGGGAAATGGAAACAAAAATAAAAGTTAAACAGGCAAATAAACAAAATTCTTTTCAAACTCCCACCCTTCTTTTTTTTTTTTTTCTTTTCTCTTTTTTTTTTTATGCAAAAAAAAAATTGCATAAAAACTAAATTATTTCGTTTAACAAAAAAAAAAAAAAAAAAACAAAAAGTATCAAATCAAGACAGTAATCCTAGGCCATTTTATTCAAAATATCACTCTATTTTAAAAAATAATAATATTTATATTTAATAATTTATTTATTACTACCATCAACTATATATAATCGTTATAATTAATTATATAAAAAAATAATACCATTTAATTCAAACAAAAAATTAAAATAAAAAAACTAACTTTTTACCTCATCAACCAATTTTTAAAAAACTAAGTTAAAAACTAACTTATCAAACAACGTATTTTAAATCTAATTTAAGTTTTTAACTAAAACTACAAAAAAATCTAACTTTTAAACTAATTTACCAATCTAACCCATACGGCCTATTGACAACAACTTAAAAGTTAATTTTTTTTACTTTTTTATATTTTTAGCTAAAAAATTAAATTAAATTTAAAAAATTAAGACTAAATTAAATTCAAAATAAATTATTTAGTAATTTAACTTTTTTAACTAGCTATTTTGCAGTTAATTATTTAAATAAAAAGCTAACCTTCTAATTTTTTTGTTCAAAATAAACAAGTTTACCCTTCTATACATTTAACATTAACAATTATATATAATTAATAGTAGTATTAAATAAGTTATAAATAAAAAATATTATTATATTTTATAAGTAATGAGTTTGAATAGAATATTTTAAAAAATATAATTTGACTTTTTAATTTTTTTTACTTTTTTACCAAATGAACAATCATAATTTTTTACCGTTTTAAACCCAAAAACCAGGGTTGCAAATCAAGGGCTTGAGTATCAAAATTACACAAAGGGGAAAGGAAAGGCATTGAACGGGTGGGTAATGATCGATATATTTCTATTGGAAAGGGACGAAAAGAAAGGGATTTGAACTAAACATGATCATTAACTTTTCTATGTGATAAAGGTTGCATGATACAAAGCACAGACCACATCAAGGATCCTGCCAAGAAAAAGCATAGAGAGCATGATCTACCATTCTTACAATTACTTATCTTTCTCCATTGATTCTCTCTACGTTTTATCTCCACGATTCGCTTCACACCTGACCTGCAGGGAAAACAGAAATTGTCCATAAGAACAACCTTAGTCATAAGAAGTACAATTTAAAGCATGTGTGCATAATAATGCAGAAACCAAGCACTTTTTACACTCAATCTGCAGTTATAAAACACAAATGCGGTTAAATGTGCACAACCACATGGTCTAAACTTCTTTTTTTTCCTTTTAAATCAATCGGAAAGCTGAAAGCATTAAAGCCCTTTAACTCCATGTGGTTTTGTTCCCCAGCTAACAATATTTTAACTTTTTCTTTCTATTTATTTTGGGGTAGATTGCGATAATCTGAAGGAAAAAAATCATATAAAACTTAATTTTCTAAGTTGCCCATATTGATCATATTCTTCTAACTAATCCATTTTTCCCCCCAAAAAAACATTATTTGCTGTATAAACTGCAACACAACTTCTGCACATAGCATTCATTGCTTTCAAATTAAGAATTGATTAACGTTGCTAAATTAATTTGGTGACTATGTTTTTTATATTTTACTGTTTTATTGATTCTGCCACCCTCGAAAGGGATGTTACGGCATGTCAACATGCTAGATGTCAAAGCTCCTAATTCCTACAAACACAATTTTGCTACCAATATAATGATGATCTCAAATCACCCAACTCAGGCAGCAACATTAGATATTTTAAGACAACGGAAAATTTCCATTTAAAGCAGTCTCCAAATGAGTGCAAATAAAGTGCCTCTTCAGGCAAAACATCAAGTTTTCCATGAATCTAGTACTGAGAGAGAGAGAGAGAGAGAGAGAGAGAGAGAGAGAGAGAGAGGTACAAACTACAACTAGTAACCAGAATGGTCTCAAATATCAGTGCCTTGGGTAAATGCCTACCTTCCATTTACACCATACAAAAAGATCACTTCTTCAAACTTCATTTGTAGCAAAGAAAACTCCTCTCTTCCTAAATTTAAATATGGAATGATGGGAATAGTATTCATGGATACATTCTAGAGATTTAAAGATAATATTGCATGCCGTATGAAGAAAGGGAACAGAAAAATGAGTCATGGACAGATGGGTGAAGAAAGACGAAGAACCACCCAATCTAACTTGAACTTGAAAAGATTAGTCAAGGAGAAATATTTAAATCTCCACAAGTCCTAAAGCATAAGTACAACATAAGGCCACAATTACCAGCTGTGCCCAATGACCCAGCACTGCCCCCACATGGTCCTGTTTACTTGAAAGCAGCAAGACGGTGTTATTCCACAAAATTGATGGGGAAAACAAGGACAAAAGTTCCAAATGAAATTTAAAAAAATCATTTCTAATACCACTGCATCCTCCACACAAAACGGGCAGGCCAGTGCACAAGACTCCCGCATTACGGGGTCTCGTAAGGGTAAAATGTATGCAGTCGTACGCCTGTATACGGAAAGGGTGTTTCCGCGATTCAAGCCAGTGATGCCTATTGCCTAGGCCGCAATGGAGCAACCTTACTACATTCCACACATACATATATAATGCACTCAAAAGTAAATAATTTATGCTCGTCACCATTGCAAATGAATCCTAAGAAAATGCAATGCTAAGTTTCTTTTTTTAACCTTTTTGATGACAAGTTCAAGATCATTTCAAGTTATGAGCACAATAGCACAATAGCACAATATCACCATGTCTCCCCAATAACAAAACATACAGGATAAGAAGATGAAAAACTTGGGAAAAAAAAATAAAGAAAAAAGAAACTGGAGTAGGATAGAGGAGAGAAATTAACCTATCAAGTAGTGTCAGCGTCTAGTTCTAGGCTTGCAGCGAAATTCAGCTAAGAGAGCTATATGGTCCGAAGACCACTCCGGAGAAGGAAGGGCTGTATCTTTTCTCAAGCTATCTTCATCCAAGAGCTCCAATAAGGACTCCACAGTTAAAGAGTCGGCTGAAATGAGAATAAATCACTGAACTGTTACACTTCCCTATAACATAACAGACATAAAACTGTGAAGATATCAAAGGAAAGCAACGAAATTATCAGGAAAGAATTTTGTAAAACTAGAACCGATGGAAAAAAATTATGTTGCGAGTATACCTGAATAAAATATATAGTCCAGAGTACCAATGAAATCTCTAGTGCAGTTTGTAAACAAGGGTTCATTTGTAGAAGGATCCATTCTCCTTCTATGTTGCTCTACGCCAAGACCAACACCCATTCTTGCGAAGGATGAGTAGGCGCTTACCTATTAAATAATATGCAGCAATCAGCACAGCAATTAAAAGCCAAAACATGTTTCTCACATCCACCCTTCCCCTATATATATATCTCAAAATTAACAATACAATTACACCCATCACCCGTAAAGAAAGTTCCCAAAGCAATGTTCTATCAGAAGACAATATTACCAATGGCAGTTGATGTGTTAGTTTGCTGGCAGGGCGCAATATTCCAAGAGGGTCTACTGCTAAATCGGAATGCATAGACTCAACCTTCCCCATTGCAAGAAGTGCATGAGGAGCACTGCAATAAAGTTAGACAGTACCTTCATACAATCAATATGTGAAAGCTAAACTAAGAAGACTTTCATATTTGTAAATATAGAAAAATCAAACAAAATTCAGAACATTACGCATTGAGCCACATAAGAACAATAAACAAACCTCCCAGGAATGGCATTAAAATCCCCGCACACCAACATTGGAATGTCTGCACTGGCAGCTATTTTTTCCAATCCTTTTAACAGAGTATGAACCTTTAACAAAAGACAACCACAACAAAACATTTAAATGAACTAAGAAAATAAGGGAACACGGTTAGGTGGAAGGGAAATGGAATTTGGATATGGACCTGCCAGAGCTTGACATCCTTCAAATCATGGTGGACATTCACGTGTGTATTTGCCTGTGCTCCAAAGCCATCAGGAAAACATGGTCATGAGATGCTCCAAATAATGCCCAAGCAAAATAAGGCAAAGGCAAAGCAAGCAAAGACAGCAACATAAGGAGAAAAGAAAAAATAGCAAGAAAAATAACCCAACCACCACAAAATAGGGAAATGGAAGGCCCTTTCAGGAAAAACTGCTTTGCAAGAAAATAGACGAGGAAAAAGATGGAATGCAAAGGGTTGCCGCACGGCCGGCCATAGCCATAAAGCCATGGAGCCATTGCTTTAGGCCCCCAACAAAAGACGGAAAATAAGGGGCCAGTTTTTTGGTGTATACATATAGTACATATAAATAAAGTATTTTAGATTTGTTTGTTTGATACATAATCTTGTAATTTACAATAGTTAATTTAAACTCTTTTGTTGCTTCATTATTACAATTTTACATTGAAACATTTTAGGTTTGGATTATTACTATACTTTGGTCATTACATTGTAATTTTTAATAGTTAACTTGCAATTTTTTATTATTGGACAGTTTTAAAACTTGTGAAATACTCATACTGAGCACTTGAAATTTGAATAAGGATATGTAATACGAGTTTGGCATGTCTAGAGGAGCTAGCGTCCATCTAGTATTTTGAAATTCTAATATTGATAGTGACAAACAAGTCGTTATTAATTTGCTTTTTGTTGTTCTTTAGCTAAGTTACCATATTCAAAAAATCTAAAATTTTAATGAATAAAGTAAATACCTTATTATGATAGGTATATTCTCTTGAATTCTTCTAAATATTTTTCTAAAATAATTTTTATTTTAAAATTTAAATGTGGGAAAATATAGAGGGCCCATCCTAAACTTAGGTTTTAGGTCCCATAAAACTCGGGGCCAGTCCTCAAGGTTGGTTAACCATGGAAACATTTATTTCATCTGGGAAAAAATATATAGATACTAGAAGTTATTTAATGCATGATAAGACGCTCGGCAAAGCCATACCACCATAAACCTCCTTTCTAGAGGTACAATTTGTGCAACATCCCCAAAAACAACTATCCACCCAAATTGCCTCCCCAGGAAATGGTCTAGTCAACAGCATACCATTTCAGGCAGTTTACCAAGGAATTCATTAAGATAGGCAAAAAAATACTCCTGTTTGCTCCCCACCACGACGTGGGGAGAGATCCTCTTTACAGAAGTAATTCTCCATGTCCCATACAACTATGGGAAATGCAAAAGTACCCAACATGTCATGAAAAATGCATGAATCAAGAGTCCATTCTCACTGAGAATAAGGACCAATTCAACCACACCAGCCGAGCCAGCGGGAAAGCAAGACCATGAATAACATTCTATGCCCGTATAGGAGCAGAACCGAACTTTGGCCTCTCCTTGCCATTGGACTGGACCGAAGTAAGAAACTCAATTAGCAAAGAGCCAATGTTGATCCGAAATTAACATTTTTGCTCCAACGTTGATCTACACGAATGGTGCTAGTAAAAAACAGGGCAAAACTACTGCACACTGATAATTAATTTGTTTCAGTCTTGTCTTCTCCTTTATAGGCTAGCAACGTTGAATTTAGAACAACATTACATCATAGCAACAGGGGCCACCATGGTGGCACCATGTTCAATGTGATACTCTGGCTTGACAAGGCAGATCCACAGTTTGATGGTCAGCGTAACGACAAAGTAGGCCACTTAGAGAAGTAAAACTTAAATCAAGGAGTTGCAAAAATACAAGTAGTCTTTGTTATAGCAGCAGCAGCAGTAATGGAAAAACATCAAAAGCAGAACGTGTAATTCTTTCTTACCACACAAACAAGCTGGCGCTTCCCAGGATTATCAATCCCCTGGTTACTAAATTTTGCTTCTAGAACCACTATCAGGGCAACATTATCCTATTAAAGAAACTAAATTGTCATAATCACTGGCATGCTAACATAAAACCCAAGATAAAGGAGACGGAAAAACGAAACTTTGATGAAACTAAGCCACCTTAACTAATCGACTGAGTGCAGTTTTCTTCTGAGCACTAGGAACCAACGCATCAGTTAAAGACTGTGCAGCTTTGTTAAACTCAACCTGTGTGCATGCACATATTCATTATAATTATGGAAAAGTATAATCATGTACTTGCAAAAAACATAACCCCACAGAAGATGACTTCCCAACCTCATATTTTTTGACATGTGAAAACCTATCCCTGCGGAAAAATGTTGCACAACCATCAACTGTTTGAATATTTCCACTGAAAACCTGCAAACCAACAATAACAGGAATTAAAAACAAAGATATTTTAGGGGATAGAGCCATAAGGTAAAGTTCATCAGCCAACCTCAGCTGTTTTTCTTTTAAACAGAGCTTGATACCCATGCTTGTCCAGTTCAGGGGCAAAAAATTCCTCAAAATGATCACTTTGAACCTGAGAACAAGACACTACAACACTGATTAATCATCTTCTAAAAGCATGTTGAAGCCTTAAAAGATAGTAAACAATGAACTCCACAGGGAGAAAAACTCAACCTCTACAGATCTGAGGTCAAAATTATGGTGTGATCCCACATAAAACTAATTCCATAAACTTCCATCATGGAATCTCCTATAGTAGCATTGCTGAACAATATACTGGGTTTTTTTTCCTTTCATGTTAGAATAGAAAATGCATTTGCAAACCAAATACCAAAAATTCCTACCGTCCAAGCAGGAAGTTAATCCATGACAGGTGCATGTAACCTTTAGAATAAGATTTTAAATCCATCTGTATGGCTGTCTAGACAAGATTCTATGAGAGGGTATTGAATATCAAGAAACAATTAGCATCTATCCAAGATTGAAGCCTTTAACCATGTCTATCTGCATTAAATGTTGAAATATGACCACATTTTTGTTTTCCTCAGAATCTCACAAGTATCTCAGAATCGAAACTACCACGAAATTTCATTTCAACCCGAATCGATACACAGCCTTTCTTGAAATATGAACCATAAATAATTTTCACAAGCAAAAGGTCTCAAGTGCATTTATGTACCTCTTGAAGACAAACAATGTCAGCACAATAGCCAACAATTTCTCGCAACAAATTCTGCCTGCGATAAGGCCATGAAAGAGCCCAAGAAGGGCAATAACTATATACTTCACTTGTAGCATATACATCAGATAATATGTTGTATGAGAGCACTGTAAAAGTTCCTGAGGATGAAATACGACCATCTGAGTCCAAATGCCCCACCGCATCAACTCCACTAACAGAAATCAACCGTCGGGGACTAGGGGATGGAGCTGGAATGACACGGGAAGTTAAAATAGTGTTAGCGAGTCCCACAGGAAGTTTGCTTTCTGCATCTACCACGACACACTCAAACTTAAGAACATGGCCAATATCATCAGCTGTTGGTGTATAAGTCTTCAAACGTCCAACTTCAAACCATGTTTCACCCCCACTTCTTTGTGCAACTGCTGCAGGATATACAGGCGCAGCACCATTTGACAAGCTAGGGCTTGATTGCGAAGCAGGTAAGCTTGCGTTGACCACTCCAGATCCAGTGCTGTTGAACCGCCCAAATAAGTCTTCCTCCTCTGTTCCATTTTCATTAATAGCGCTAGCAGCACGATCATGCAGAGCACGATGATGCTGCCATGCATCTGAAAAACATTTAGGAGAGCAATGGTAACTTTTGGCAACAGGTATTTTGGCCTTAACACATCCTAGGCACTGCAATGTGGCTTGCTCTGATGGATGTACACTACAGATAGCAACTTTCCTATCACTTTGTATACGATACCTGCAAAACAAGCCCGGTATATTGATTTGTTCAACTACTAAGTAACAAATACAGAATGACAGATGGCATTGTTAGAAAGTAGAAAGCACTGCGACGTAGGTTCTTCTATTTCCCCAATGTACATAATAGGGTAAGAAATATGTGTCCAACCTCCGTCCTCTAAATTAGAGACCAGAATTCCCTAATTTCTTCCGATAATTAAAGAAAAAGAAGTTCACATTTGTTACTACATAAAAATTGCTAGCATGGCACATGGACGGGAAATGAAAATTCCCATGAACCAAATCCCCCATGAATCTTCTCATATATTTGTCTCTTGTTTCCTATGTGCTCACTAAAATTTTCACCTATAATTATCTTCTCTCCTATTGGTATTTCTATGACTATTTCATCCATTTGATCCCAAAATTGTCCTTTAGTATGGTCATCTAATTCTACATGAGATGTGTAGGCATTAATTACATTAACTTTCATTTCTCCAATCACACGTTTAACTAAAATTATCCTATCTCCATTTCGCGTGAATGTTACTACATTATCTTAAAAGTGTTTAGCTACTATTATTCCTACACAATTTCTCTATCATTTTCCTCCAGTATAATAGATTTTATACCCTGTATTATCTATTTTTTTTTATTTCTCCCCCACCTATTTAGTCTCTAGTAAGCATGCTAAACGATATGCTAATTTTCCTTCTAATCATAGTATCAACCAATTCTATTGTTTTATATGTTAAGATTCTTATATTCCAAGTTGCTAATCTGAGCCTAAAATCTCGGGCCAACTTCTTTATCCGCACTCGTCCAAGAAAACATAGGAACGCTTGCTCATTTTATATTGCACCGGGCACCCATGTGGCGTCCTTTGCCTATTTTTTGAAAAACTATTTTTTGAAAACATAGGAACGCTTGCTCATATTTATAAAGATCTAACGAATTTTTTAGACGTGCTGATTGTCGGCTACCTAATGCACAATTTTTCTTCTTTCTCCGGGCTTGAGATCGGTTGTATAAGAGATAAGACTTTAAATTCTAGAAGATATAAGTTTTATCGCAAAATAATAAAGTTTAAAATAAAAACTTACAATGAAGAGAATAAAATCAGGTAAGACTTTAAATGCCTAAGCGAAATGGAAGTGCCTTGATTAATAAACCTATTTAATAAAATCATAATGACGAAGAAAATACCTGAAAAATAGAGAAAGGATATTTTAGTACTTATATATAAAAACAAAGGATATATTCGAAATTGTAACAACTATAGAAATATTAAGTTGATGAGTCATACAATTAAGCTATGAGAAAGAGTAATTTAACATTGTCTAAGGTTAACAACAACAGTGTCAGGGATCCAGTTTGGTTTTATACTTCGTAAATTAACTATGAAAGGAATCTACCTACTGAGAAGTTGAACTATGGTTTTTGAATCTGAAAATAAACTAATATTAGATTTTTCAAACTGACTATTTTTTGGGAAAAAAATGGCAGAAGGAAAGGATTTCATTAGTAGTAAACAAAAGAAGGTACCTGACCGAACACTTTATAGGGTATGCATGCACAGGTACTCTCCAAAAATAACACAGAAATAGTAACTTCAAGCAATCTCCAAGAAAGAACCAAAAAGAGAGAGGGGGAAAAAAAGATACTTGACCGAAACATTGCTTTAAGCAATCTTCTGCCAACCAAAAGTAAATAACATAAAGATAGAGGGAATAGGGTACAGACATTGGATACAATTTGTGGTCTGCAATGTTGGATCTGACCACCTGAGGATACAATGGAGTTGGATCAGCACGAGTTGAAAAACAAAAATGAAAAGGCTGTGGGAAGAATGATGGAGAAGAAAGAGTGAACAGAGATGCAAGACGAAGGAACGTTGATCACACTGGAATATGGATGCTGATGGTGAGACCTGGTGGAAGAACTCAGGAAGCATTTGATGGCCATTTGAGCTTCTGGTTGGAAAGCATTTGTTGGTTTTGTAGAACTCAGTGGGTATGAGTATATGAGGCTTTCTAGAGACTTTGCGCCTGCAAGATTTCAATGCGAGGTTATTTTGAGTAATCAGGTATTTTCATCAATTGATTACTTAGTGCTAAGGCTTGGTACTGAATATCACATACCAATTGGCATGGAGAAGTCTAGCCCGTGCCCCACATATGTCAATTGGGGATTGGATAGGGTACAGCTCATTGTATTGTTGCAAACATTGAATTGGATTGGAATGGGCCTGCTAATCCAATCCTATATGGGTTTGTCTAAAAATCAAACGAGGCCTTTGTGCAAATTAATCCTAATAACGCATCACACTCATGGCACTCCAAATCTCAAGAGTCACTGCAAACTATGTCATATGCTACATTCTAGAATTTGATAACTCAAACAAAGCACAATGATTGATATCATGTAAAGCTTAAACTTGAAGTGTCAACCTGAACAGCAAATGATGTAAATTTGTCAAAGTTCACATATAACAAGCATAAGACCTACGAAGCTGACCAGGTGACGCAGAATTCATTTGTGATGTGATAGCCATGAAACACCATAAAATAAAGCCAAACCAAACTAAGCATTGTGTTTCAATCATTTGCGATCAGCTACATAAATCATTGTTCTCCATTCTACTCCATTGAGAGCCCTATGTCCAATTACATTTAATGAAATCATCTCTTTCTACCACAACCTCCCATTCAATTTAAATTTTTTCATCCCCTAGTATTTCCATTAACATTAATCCTAACGCTATTTCTTATTGCCCATTGCATCTATTGGTATTTGTTGTGTGTATGCAGGTCACCTTAATTTATCCTTAATTTCATCTCTCCTAATTTTACCACATTCATCTAAACATACTAGTTATGATTTAAACATTTTTGAGAAGACATAATATCAAGGTGAGTGTTACAACAAAAGTTTAAATGCGTGTAGAATCAATGATACATAATAGTTTGAGCTGCACTAACAATACTTTTAGACTCATTTGTGTCCTTTTTTTGGTGGATGTTCTTTTTTTTTTTGGTTGGGCTGGGGGGCGGGGGCGCCCTTAGTTGCATGAAGCAAGTGAGGGGAAGGGAGGGGATGAAAGGGGAAGGGAGTTTAGAAAACTCTTAAGCTCAGGAGTGTTTATGGGAGCTTTTATCTATTTAATATATTCTAACAAATATTTTTTTATTAGACGTAATGTATAATTTAAAATACGAATAAATATGGTAAATTAATATCAAATACAAATTACTATTTGTACATATAAATACATATGTACACTTCTGTTTGTTTTTTTGGAATTTATATGTTTGAGAGGTTCCATCTAGTTGAAAACGAGGGTTTGTTTCAATAGGAGAAAGGTACTTCTCAGATTCTTACCTTGGAGCATGGGAGGGAAGTTTGGAAGCAGATTCATCACCCTCAATAGGAGAATTCTGCAGCTAAGTCTTCATTTGGATTGAAGGATTTGAAGGAGAAGTGAAAGCTTTGGTGGTGAAAATTTAATTGTAATTTTGTTTGGATTATTTTTAAGCCCAAAAGGGAAGAAATGAAAAGTTACTGAGGGGGGGAATGGCTCACTTTTGAGAGATTTTCTTCCCCTCCAAAATTGGGAGGAAATGGAAATGGAGGGCGAGTGAAGTGATAGATAAAATTATTTTTACAATATCAATTATAACTTTCTAAAATATTGGGTAATGAATTCAAAGCTAATATGAAATGTTTATAAAAGTAAATAAGTATTAAACACCACTTTTTCTTTTGTTAATTATCATCGAAAATAACAAGAGGAAAACAATACCCTCCTTTCTCTCATGAATAACCAAACAAGGGGAAGAATAGCTCCCACCATTTCCTTTCTTTCTCCTTCCCTTTTTCCTTATAACTAATACTTCCCTTCATTCTCCCTCCCCTCAATCCAAACAAAGGATGGAGGGAGAGTAGAACAGAACAAGTCTTTTCACCTTCATCTTCGCCCCATTGCCTCGTTTCTGGTTTACTTTTGTCCTCCATGCGTCATTAGAAACCTAATCCTTTCCATTCACTAAAAAGTCCTCTTTTAAAGCAATAGATTTCCAGCAATTCACAGATCTCCAGGCCTTGCGATACTACAAACTTCAACAAAATCCTACAGAAACTTGGTCCAAAAATGCAGATATCCAACCATAATCGTCAAAACTATCTATTTAAAGAGCATTCATCAACGATATCCTCCAAAACTTAAATCTTTACTAAAACCCATATAGTTTAACCATTAAAAACCATCCAAAGAAATCAAAGAAAGACCAAATCGACACCAAGATTATGAGCAGTGATACAAGTACTGACCACGTGTATCTCAAGAAGTGGCCATCAAGGGGAGCGGATTCAGGAACATCCTCATTGGTAAGGGATTTGTCAGGACGCCGTAAGAGGACGTACGGCGTGAGCTCGCAACCTACAATCGGAATGTCGGACGGAAGGTGCACCCTCAGCACGCTCAGCATGCTTCCCGCTCTCTCACTTCCAACTCTACGCAACGAATCCCAAACACTGACCACAGAAATGATCCGAGCCTTATTTCTACGTCAACACCTGAATCGAGCAGGAACCCTCGGCGGACACCTGGCGAATCCGCCATCACCTGACCGCGACACCCGCCAGCCTTGCACCGCCTTCACAAAAACCCTAAAAAATCCAAGAAGTTCAAGAAATGCACCAGAACACGGAAAAGAAAGATCTGTAGGGAGAGAAATACAAAATACAACCCGAACAAGGTCAAGAAACAGATAAAATGGATGGATTCGAATATGGAGTGGAGTGATTACAGAGAATCGGGCAAGAGGGAGATCAAAAAATTGAGAGAAAGGTCGATTTTAGAGAGTGAAAGTTCGATTGCGGAACGAGGAACGAAAGAGAAAGGTGGGAAAGAGGGATCGATTGGTGCTAGGGTTTTACAGAAGATGGGGGAAGAAAGAGTCGCTGGCTCCTATTTTGTGTTTTGGTTCGTCTGGACTTTCCTAATACCGGAAACAAACCAGAGAGATAGAGACCCCAAATAGTGGTATGGAGACAAATTGTACATAAATAGGCCCACAATAATTACTTATTTATTTATTTTTATTATTATATTTTTTAGAATATTTTTATCAAGATCAGAGTAAAAATAATTTTTTAAATTAAAATATAAAATAATATCAGAAAAGATAAAATAAATAAATTAAAATAAGCAATAAATTTAATTTAATGTTACTTATTTTTTTTAGTGAATTTTTTTATTTTTTTTATCAAACTTTTCTATTTGTTAGTTTGATCTACACGATTCAAATAAATAAAAAAATTATATAAAAAATACCAAAATAAGCAAAGTTTTTTTTATCATATTTGGCAACTTAGGTTTAAATTAATTTTTTTATTTAAAATTATTTTATACCAAATCAAAAAAATTTATTTGGTAAACTGTATGAGTAATTTTAAATTAAAAAATAATAAATTAAAAAATTTAACTTAAAGTGGCTTTTAAGCCGAAAGATAAAAAATTTAACTTAAAGTTGTTATAATTATTTAAAAAAATTAGATAATTTTTTATTTAATATGAATCTTATTTGATAGATTTTAACAAATAAATTTAAAAAATATATTTTCTATAAAAAATAAATATATATAATAAAAGTTATGGTATTTTTTAAAAATATATAAAAAAAATTTATGTAGAAAATCAAAAAAGTTAAAAAATTAAAAGTATTTGAGTTGCCAAATAAGACTTATTGACTTTTTAGATTTTAAACAAAAAAATAAAAAAATTCAACTTAAAACTGACTTAAAATCAATTACCAAACAAGGCATTTAAAAGGTTTCTTTAGCATCATTTTTTAAAAACTTGTTTTTTTGGTTTAAAAAAAAAGATCTTAGCTTATAGTGTTTGATATTTCTAAAAAATATTATTAACTTTTTTTTCAATTTGTTATCTAATAAAAAAGCCTCCACATTTTAAATATTTTTATTTTTTTAATTTAATTAAAAAATTAATTCTACTCTAAAATTACAATAATCGTACAATTATTTTAAATATTACAACTTAAAAATAAAAAAATAATGACATAGGTTTTTACAACAAGCAAAACACACACACACACACAATCAACCAATCTAACTTTTTTCCTTACATTTCTTCCAAAAAAATTAAATTTCTTATAAATTAAAATTTTTAAACATTTCAAACAAAATAATGTAAAAACAAATAGACCCGGTTGGAATAAACAAATTCGGCATTTCTTTTTTTATGTTTGTATCTTTTAGTCAAGTATTTTTATTTTTTAATTTGTAGTAATAAAAATATTCAAAATAAAAAAATAAAAATAATTTGCTAAATATAAAAATAAGTAATAGAATTACTTTTAAAAATTTACATGATAAAAGAGAATTTGACGTGACATTCATAAAAATATTAAAATTTTAATATTTAAAATAAGACAATCTTAACTTTTCTTTTTGCCCTTTGGAATCTCCCAAGTTGTTATATGAAAAAAATATAAACAATATTTATTAATTTTACTTTTCCTTTTACTAATTTAACAAAAAAGATTTAACTTTTAATTTTTTTAATTTTTTTAATTTTTTTACTTTGAGTATCCTGAGATTAATTGATTAACTAATTATTAATATGAATTTATGTTTTACTTTTAAATTATTAAAATAAAAAATTTGAGTACCTCTAAACCCGAGTTATAAATAGCCTTAAAAATTAAAAAATTATCTTATTTCAATATACATATCTATACCCTCTAATATAAGAATGGGTGGTGTAATTTGAATGTTTTTTTTTTTTGCTTTTTAACCCTATGATATATGAAAAAGCACTTTTTTTTCCTTTTTAAAGTTTTTTTGCATTTTTATTTTTTGTTGGGTTAATTTATACTTCTAAGCAATACTAATAAAAATTATATTTTGATTAAAATCTTTATAACAATACAATTGTATTAAATGTAGATGTGATTCTACTATTTTAGTTCATTCAATTCTGGTATAATACAAATTATATACAATTGCCTTTTATAACCAAATCTTCAAACTTTTTTTTTATATATTT
>JAOTRH010000002.1:12222594-12247554 GCA_034768845.1 Heliamphora exappendiculata
ATGCATTTGAAAAGGCATTTTCAAGAAATGTTTCCCCACAACTCTACTGAGAAGCTGCTAGACAAATTAAAACAACCTAATTGTGTGTGCTCATGAAGTTTTTGATTGGTCTCCTGCCAATGAAAAATGGATCTTCAAACAAATACCAAATTGTTTTTAACTGATCATCTGCAAGTTAATCAATGCCAGGTGCATGGGAAATTTAGAATAAGCATTTGAAGTCCTTTAGCATGGCTAAACATGAAAACACTGAATGTCAAAATTTTATATCTGGCATATTAATAGATTTTTTTATTTCCCTAAACTTCCAACCAGAATCACTTTCCAAATTTTTAGAATATTTAATTTAACTTGAGTCAATACTCAAAACTTGTATTAAAATACACACCATTTTCACCATTTATCAAGCAATAGCTCCGAGTGCATTGGTGTACCTCTTGAAGACAAACGATGTCAGCATGATAGCCAACTATTTCTCGTAACAAATTCTGCCTGCGATAAGCCCACGAAACAGCCCATGAAGGGCAATAACTATGTAATTCACTTGTGGAATACATATCAGACAATATGTTGTATGAGAGCACCGTAAAAGTTCCCGTAGATGAAACACGATCATCTGCATCAAAATGCCCCATCACATCGACTCCACTAACAGAGATCAAGTGTCGGGGACTAGGGGATGGAGCTGGAATGACACAGGACGTTAAAATGGTATTGGCATGTCCCACGGGTAGTTTGGTTTCTGCATCCACCACAACACACTCAAACTTAAGAACGTGGCCAATATCATCAGCTGTTGGTGTATAAGTCTTACAGCGTCCAACATCAAACCACGTTTCACCACCACTCCTTTGTGCAACTGCTGCTGAATATACAGGCGCAGCAGCATTTGCCAAGTTAGGGTTCGACTGTGAAGAAGGTAAGCTTGTGTTGACCACCCCAGATCCGGTACTGTTGAAGCGACCAAACAGTTCTTCCTCATCACCTCCATTTTCATTTACAGCACTAGCAGCACGCTCATGCAGAACACGATGATGCTGCCATGCATCCGAAAAACATTTTGGAGAGCAATGGTAGCTTTTGGCAACAGGTATTTTGGCCTTAACACATCCTAGACACTGCAGTGTTGCTTGCTCAGATGGATGTACACTGCAGATTGCAACTTTCTTATCACTTTGTATACGGTACCTGCAAACAAACCGGATACTACAAAATCAGGTTGACTGCTAGCAACCAAACTCCATATTCAAACCATTTAGTAATTCATTACACACAGACAACAACATATTTAGAAAAACATGGGTTGCATACAGATTCAAGTTGCATGACACAACCTCATGCAGAGGGCTACATCTGCTGTAAGAAAAAGAAATCCAGCGCACAACTACACTGTGGTAAAGCGGAACGATGCAAATTACCACAATGCAAGGAAGAAGTATCAGAAGCTGTCAAGTGACAGGATCAGATGCCTTATATTAAATACCTTACCAAAAGACAAAAGAAAATCTGGGAGGCCTAAAGTTGCAACGAATATACGAACAAGTACGCAATGCCTAAAGTTGCGACAAATCTCTAAACAAGTTGATAAGAATGCCAAGCTCAAAACTTCCTTTACCTGATACCATCTCTGAGAAATAACTTAACAAACTCTAATACGAAAGAAACATTTCCTTCGATCCAATGAGTATCAAGATCTTCAAAAAGTAAATAAAAATTCCTCTCGCTCTCTTTCTCTCTCTCTCAGAAGGATGTATCCATCAACCACTATTATTATATTCCATTTCATAGTCTATGGAGTTACATGACCCTTCAAATTCTAATTTGATTTCCTTTGGTTCCTTAAATGATCCTCCAAATTCTAATTTGATTTCCTTTGGTTCCTTTCCAGAGTCAAAATCCAGTTACTTCTCCTGCTCAATATACTACCAACTAATTAATGTCTCTTCAGTTTTCCAAACTAAATATGCATTGCAAAATCAAAGATTGGTATCCACTTCAAGCAACTTAATTAAGGTAAATATTAGTTCAAAGACAGTTTCCATACCTAACTCAACAGTTATAAATGTAAAACACCATTATAAATTTGCCACTAGAAACCTCATCCAGTTTCTTCGATTTTCCCAAGGTTCAAAATCATATTTATTCCCGCTCCAAGATTATATCAGCTATTCATAAGATCCACCTCCTTTCTCCAGTCAAACATGACCAGATCCTGTTATTAAGTGTTGAAACAGTCATCAGCCATACAACAGGTAACGCATCAAGTGGAGGGGGTGAGAATAGTGGAAGGTAGTGCACAAGGGTCGAAACCCTAACACAAGGCCACAATCTTAAAACTTGACTCTTTGTTAACTCAACTTTGAATAATATATTAGGTAAGCCTCTTTTTTAAAACCCTAATCTAAAAGGAAATTAAAATTCCAAGGAGTTAAAAATAAAATCTTAAGATAAAGTAGAATCTTAAGCAAAAAGAAAATAAAAATAAAACCTTATTTAAAAGATAACTAAAATCTTAACATAAGAAAGTAAAAATAAAATCTTAATTAACAAAATTAAATTAAATATTAAATAATTAAAATAAAATTGTAAATGGCCCTTTGTACTCTAGTCATTCTCTTCTACAAAAAAAAGAACTCGACTTCGAGTTCATCCTAAAATAGTGGACTCTGCCACGCAAAAAAATCAAATACTTCGAATATACAAGCTGCAAATAGGCTAATTAATCTTCATCTTGAGGCAGTTGACAAGGCTGTCCACCAAATATGGATTGAACACCCAATCAATTTCTTTAATACCAATAAAATCAATCAAATTGGGCTTGTTGACATCGCCTGTTGGATGGCCATCGGTGAGGCCGAAGGAGTTGAGCCCATCATTACGTGCAAGAGGCTTTTCATTGGTTGTAACAGTGTTTTGCACGGGAACGTCCATGGATGTCGTCATAGCAGGTGGGCGGCGGCGGCTAAAAGATATGATGCTGGTCATGAAAAGGTAGCATGGGCTTTTTTAGCTACATATCTAGCCAAAAAAAGAGAAGAGAATTTGGAATCTCGAGCCTCAACTCTTATACCAATTGATACAACACGTAGAGGGGGTGAAAATGGTGGAAGGTAGTGCACGAGGGTCCAAATCCTAACATAAGACCACAACCTTAAAACCCAACTCTTTATTAATTCAACTCTGAATAATACATTAGGTAGACCTCTTATTTATAAATTTAGAACCCTAATTTAAAAGGAAATAAAAATAAAACCTTACTTAATAGATAACTAGAGTCTAAACTCAGGAAGTAAAAATAAAATCTTAAATATTAAAATTAAATGAAATATTAAATAATTAAAATAAAATTGTAAATGGCCCTTTGTATTCTGCATTAACAGGTCAGGCAATCTTTGGGCTGGGTGCATTGTCAGGTGCTGGTGAAGTGCCCAATCTATACAATCCTTCCTCCATTTGCTTGTTTTGAACCCTTGAAGCAGATGCAGAGCAACCAACAGAAAACAGCCTCATGAATGTTATTCACTTCAGCTTTCAAAATGCTTGGACTCATCCTCTACTGCAACAATCAACTCTACTTAAAAAATCGCAACACCTTCACAATTACATACCGATTCCGTGTCCAATGGTAATAGCGTGATGAAAACTGATTGGATGCTAAAGCCTAAAAGCTCATTGACAATTAGTTGGAGAAGGAAATAATAGAGGAGGAACATAATGATGTGATTGATAAGCCCTACTGTATTCCCTTTTGTGGATAAAACTGTAAATGTTGATAGAGTAGTATTTTTGAAGTTTTAAACATAAAGCAAGTAACAATACATTATTTCCTTAACACAAATCCATACTACCATGAAATTATATTTTAGAAAGAATTACAATGAAGAGCCTTGAGTGACTATAATAGATGCATAAGTCAGGGCACATCAGAAAAATAAGCCATATTAAGACCATTTTTTAAAAAAAAAATATCCATCTTGAGTATTTACACGTTTCCAAACTGGCATCGGACAACATTTCAAGCAACAGAAACAGGTTTGGAAAAATGGCTAACTTCAGGCAAAAAAATATGACTTCCTTTTGCCGCTTGTTGAATTACACTATATCGGCAAAAACAATCCTTCTTTGCAAGGTTGTAGATTGTTTCAGTCTAGAAATTGAACTGTTGTGCAAGGTATTGCTTATAGAAACTTCAAGACACTTAACAAATTCTCAACCAGCTTCTTGAAATTCAGATTGCAATAGATGTGAGGCCACAAGTAGCTAGATATGATGTGGTGAACCAAATCTATATGGAAAGATAATGAATGCCTCGCAACTCATGGCTATTGGACTACATGTTTAAGAGAGAGCAGAATGCTGACTTTCCACAATGAGCCAAAATTCTACAGGGCCTATCCCTCTCTTTTTTTAATCCCTCATATACCATGAAGTCATGGACAAAAAATTAATGTAAGTGCATAATCTAATAACTCCAAGAAAACAAGGGATAATTATGAGATGGTCTAAACTTTCTGAAACATAATAACACCATGGATAGTACGACAAAAAGAGCCCCGGCTGGATACACAAAGGCACACAACAGTTTGAGTTGTTTAAGACTCCTGTGGGTCATGAGTGGAAGCACAACAAAAAGGCACTCTCTAAAGTTCAAATCCTATTTAAATCCAACTTTCACCTTTGTTGTAGGATCCTTTACACGTTTCTACAGTATGCTTTGTCCTCTCCTCTACACATAATCAAAAACCTAATCCATTACCCTCCAACAAAACACTATTTTTCAATGTACTATATTCCCACGCTTAGCATCATGTGGGTTTTACTGGTATTACAACTTTCTACAAACCCCAATAGATTTCCCTACATAAATGCAGATAACGTACAATAAAACACCAATTATATCCATTTAAGGGCACTCATCAACAATAAATCCTCAAAAATCCAATCTTTACTAAAGCCCAGATAATTAAACCATCAAAAGCAATAAAAACGAACAGAAATTACTCAATTTCAAGGAATCAAAGCAAACCCAAATCAGCAACTACATTCTGATTATTGCCAAAAGTACTGACCACTTGTATCTCAGAAAGTGTCCATCGAGAGGGGCGGATTCCGGGACGTCCTCGGGGGTAACTGACTTGTCGGGACGCCTTAAGAGCACATACGGCGTGAGTTCACAGCCCACAATTGGAATGTCAGACGGAAGGTGAACCCGAAGAACGCTCAGCATGCTTCCCACACTACTCTCAATTCCAACTCTCCACAACCCTCAAACCCGAACCCTAGAAATGATCCGATTCCTATAGCTTCGACGACTCTTGAACGTTTGTAGACACCTGGCGGATCCGCCATTACCTGACCTCGACACCCGCCAGCCTTGACCACCCTCACAGAAACCCTAACAAAGTCAAGAATTCCACAAAATGTCCCAAAATAAAGAAACGAAAGATCTCTAGAAAGACGGACAAAGAAAAAATTGGATTGAATCGAATGCGAAGTGGAGAGATTATTGAGCATCCATCGATTAGATAGATCGAAAACAGAGAGAAAGTTCGATTGGAGAGTGAGAGTGAAAAAGGGATGCAGAGAAGTAACGATTGGAATTAGGGTTTTACGCAGAAGGAAGATACCAAATCACACACACAGAAAACACAGAGAGCTATAAATATTTCCGTACACTAGCGTTTGTTTGCATGTGCAAAATTAATGATTGACGATATACAAATATAATTATAATTATTAATATATAATTAATTATAAAAGCTACAATTAAAAATATGTATAATTATTATTTATAATTAATTTTAATAATATAATTATTAATAATATCTTTTATCACTAGTATTAGATGTGGTTGAGTAGTAAAATTTATTAAACTAATGTAATATTAATATATAAATTAAAATAATTATACATAAATTAATAAATAAAATTTAATAAAAAATATTATTTGAATTAAAATAAAAGGACAGAATTATAAAATTTTCAATTATTAAGGCTAAAAGTGTAATTTAGGTTAGGGCAATAGGAAATTTTTTTTTCAGCTTTTTATGTAGACTAGTATTATGTACGTGTTAAATATCAAATTTTAATTAATGGTATATTTTAATAATAATTATTATAATGTGAGGAATTACTGTAAAATGTTAAAAAATAAAAATTACATTTAATATTTATTGGTAAATAATTATCTTCGTCGATTTGAGAAGGCAGCCAATAGTATAAGAGGAATATTATTTTTTTGCCTTTATTACAGCGAATGCCGGACTCGTGTTACGCACGTGCTAAGTATCAAGTGTTAAATAATGGATTTTATTAAGCTTATGTTTGGTTTAGTTTTTTTTTAAAATTTTTTGCTTAAAAATCTTTTAAAAAGTTCATTTATTTGGTCTTAATTGACTTTTTTAAACATATTTTCATATCTATTTTTTTTACAAAAAAGTTAAAAAATCTATACAAAAAAACTAATTCAAACACAAGCTAAATTACAAATTATGATAATAGGCAGTAATGCCCCAATTTCGTAGCAATAAAAATTCATGCAATTTAATGAAAAAAAAAACTCAATTTAAGGAATTCAACTCAAAAGAGCTTATGAAGAAAGTACTTTATTAAAAGCACTTTATCAATCCTTTGGATTGAAGGTTTTAGAGGGAAAGTGAAAGATTTGAAATGAAAGAATTATTTATAATGTTGTTTGGATAATATTTAAAAAGGGAAAAGAAAGTAAACGGAGGAAAAGTAAGAGGAAAAGTGGTCTATTTTATGAGATTTTTTATCTCTTCAAAATTGGAAGGAAACGGAAGGAAGGAGAATGAAAGGATTCGATGATTTTTATAATGTCAATTATAATTTTTTATGCTTCTATTGAAAGTAATAATTTAAGCTAATATTAAAATGTTATAAAAGTAAATAAGTATCAAACATCTTACTTTCTTTTATTAATTATTATTAAACAAATAAGAGAAAAAAATAACACGCCTGTATCTTTTAAATAACCAAACAAGAGGAGGAATAGCTCTCATCATTTTCCTTCTCTTCCCTCTCCTTTCCTTCATAACTAAGACTTCCCTTCACTCTTTCTGCCATTAATCCCAACGAAGACTAAGTGTTGAAAAATTGCCCATTTTTTCTCATTCTTTAAACATAATTTTAGATAGACAAATTGTAAGCAAAGCATACATTAATAATGAAATAACCTCTTTCAACCTAAAAATTCAGAATTAATCTTTCAAGATTATGACGTTTCATTCAAAATCAAGGGATTCAACCCACAAATCGAACCCAACACACTCACATGCATACAAATCATGAATTTATGGTCTTATGGTCTTAATACACAGGTTACTCCAACCCCAAAATATATTCATCAAAATATTCAAAACTAGAAATACATTTACACTTTTATTCTCAAAAGATGTTATCAATGAATATGTAATTCTATCAAACTACTCAAAAAAAGTTATGCGACCATCCATCTTACTCCAACACTTTTCTTTATGCTATTATCTGAAATATTATTAAATAACATAAGCCGAGACTCGTAGAAAATTGACCAACAATGAACATATGTATGACATGCAATGATGGCTATGTGAAATGCAACATATAATTTTCTCTAAAAACCAATTTCGTTTATCCAAACCAAATTCCCACCACATAAATGAATTTTCATGTAAAACACATAGTTTAATATTCGAGGACCTTACTGAGTCCAACCGTTCATCCTCGTCGTTTTCCAACTAACCCAAGGTTTTTCAAATTCTACAATTCATTTATCGATTTAATTAAGCACCAAAATCGGATAGTGCTTATAGACCCAAGCGTATTTATCACCATCGGACCACGCGAGACTCAGTGAATAAATATTCATTTTATAGCTCGATACGGAGATCACACATTTTTTACTTTTCTCGAAAATATCGATGGGTGGGCCGCCCAAGCGCACGCTTTTACAAGGATTAACTTAAAAGAATGGCCTACCTTATATTGCGCAAGTTTTTGATCTTTTACCAAGGAGCTATTCGGACTCAAATTTAAACATTTAATTTGGTCATACGGTATTTTAATTATATCATTTTTATTAACAACCAATATGAGTCCAACTGCTAACTCGGTTCCTCTTGTCAAACCCTACACCATTACGGTTATAATATGAATCATCAGATATTTTTTTATAATTCATATATTCGAATATAAAGGTTTAAAACCCCAAAAGTTAACATTTTATATGATTCATATCTAACGATGTACTGGTTTTGCACAAAAAATCATAATCCAACACCCACAATTTTTTACGTATCATATAAACTTATGGAATATACATGCAGTAGGCTAATACAATCCCAATTTGTCTAAAATTCTCATCAATTTCAACATTTGGATCTCTTAACCCCAAAAGTTTCAATTTTTATGGTTTTGACTCAAATTCAAAACCCTAACCTATCATTTTTCAATCCCAATCACATCTAACAACAAGAAGAAGATAGAATCACCTTAAACCACCCACAAATCTAAGATTTAACTTGCTTTAACATCAAACCCTAACATAAGATTTTGAAAATACCATTTTCATACTTTCATGTTTATATTTTTAAATACACAACTCATGTCACATAGATATTCAAGGATAGTCATAGATCATACCTCTATAATGATAGATCCACAAGAAAGAAGCCCTAGCAAGCTTTAACTACGAGAATCTCCAACCGAAAGGCGAGAAGAAAGCTTCCAACGCTAAGCTCAGGCCTCTAATGGATGTTCAACTAAGAGGGAATCAAGGAATCTACTTAAGAGAAGCAAATAGGGCTTCAAGAACTCTCCAAACCCAACCCTAAGCCTCAACTTCTATTCTAGAGAGAGAGAGGGATGAAAAGAATGACAAAAAAATATTTTAACCCGCAACTTAAAGTTTGCTCACTGATCATTCGCTCAAGCAGATCTATGGCCGCTTGAGCAGTCTCCACTAACTCGATTTTTAAAAACTCTCTGCCACTGATCCACTTGAGTGGGAACCTGACAGCTCGAGCGGTCAACGCTGAAAGGAACCATGAGCAAAAGATGTGTAAAAGAATCGAATCATAGACTAAATACCTCAAGGCTTACCCAAACAACCTACAATAATAGTTCTTATGCACTTCCAAGCATATAATTATTGTTAGCAAACGTTATTATGCTCAAGTTTTAATTCTCGTATGCGATTTACACACTTAGCCGTCATCACATAAAAATCACAATATTCTTTTGTTTATTAAATACAATTCAAACGGGACTGGGTCCCTATAACCTCCCTCACTCAGGACATTTTATCCCCGAAATTACACGTGCATCACGAATCAAACAACTCGGGATAGTTTTTACGAACTTCTGACTCTCGCTCCCACGTGGCTTCTTCAACGCCATGGTGAAGCCATAAAACCTTCAAGTAAGTGATAGTTCTACCTCTTAGGAATTGCTCTTTGGTGTCAGAAATTCTCACCGGTCTCTCCTCGTTAGTAGCGTTGTCCTTGACTCTCAATTTCGTTCAATCCAAAATATGAGATAGGTCTGGCTCATACTTACGTAACATGGATACATGAAAAATATTGTGTATGGATGCTAACTGCGGTGGCAAAGCAAGGCGATAGGCCACCTTTCCGATCCTATCAAGGATCTCAAACGTTCCGATGAAACGCGGCGACAGCTTCCTACTTTTTTTGAATCTCTTCAAACTCTTCCATTGTGAGACCTTCAAGAACATATAGTCTCCCACCTAAAACACCAACGGTCTCCTTCTCTTGTCAGTATAGCTCTTCTGATGATTTTGAGCAGTTACTAAACGTTTACAAATCACGATGATCTTTTATGTGGTTTCATGTACAAGCTCGGGCCCTAACACGGCTGTCTAGCCAACGTCGGTCTAACAAATGGGTGACCTATAAGGTCTACCATACAATGCGTTATAAGGTGTCATCTCAATACTCGACTGGTAACTGTTATTATAGGCAAACTTCACAATTGGAAAATGGTCATCCTATGACTCACGAAAGTCTAAAACACACGCTCGTAAGAGTATCTGAATGGTGTGCTCCGACTAGCCATCGGTCTGGGGATGAAAAGCAATACTTAGAAGTAGGCTTGTCCCCATAGCTGACTGTAAACTCTGCAAAAAATGTGATGTGAAGCAAGGGTCTTGGTCTAAAATGATGGAAACTAGCATTCTGTGGAGGCTGACAATCTCACTCACTTAAAGCTTGCTAAGCTTATTAACATAATCCGTTATGCGAATAGGAAGGAAGTGGGCAGACTCAGTCAACCTGTCCACCATAACTCAAATGGCGTCATGCCCATTTGGTGACCTCAGAAGGCCCAAAACGAAATCTATGGCAATATTCTCCCACTTCTATTCTGATATTGGCAACGACTGCAACTGACCCGCTAATTTATGATGCTCGACCTTCACTTGCTGCCAAGTAAGGCAATGCGAGATGAAAAGAACAGCGTCTTTCTTCATACCTTTCCACCAGAACTGTTTACGCACATCATGATATATCTTGGTGCCATCTGGATGCACTGCTAGACGTGAATGATGGAACTCACGGAGCACATCTTCACGACATGACTCCGGTATAAAGATCCTCCCCGCAAATCTCAAACTCTGATCGGAGTGGATAGTCCACTCCTTGGCATCCTCGCCACTCAAGACTCGTTCCCGAAACATCATGCTCTTTGCATCCAATCGCTGAGCCTCTACAACGCGGTGAATAAGGGTGGGTTGAGAAACCACCATAAATAAGGTAACGCGATCACTGGACTCACCAAACTGCAAGTCATACTCACCGATCTCCCCGAGCATACTCCACTCCCTAACGGCCACGTGAGCTAACGAGCTCAAAATTTTTTGATTAAGAGCGTCGGCCACCACATTAGCATTGCTCGGATGATACTGTAGATCAAAATCATAATCTCTCAAAAACTCCATCAACTTCATTTGGCGTAAATTCAAATCCTTCTGCGAGAACAAATACTTCAAGCTCTTATGATCCGAGAAAACTTCAAAGCGTTCTCCATATAAATAGTGTCTTTAGGTCTTCAGAGCAAAGATCACCACCGCGAGCTCCAAGTCATGCGTGGGATAATTCTTTTTATGAATCTTCAATTGTCTCAACCCATAGGCAACTACCTTGCCATGTTGCATCAACACGCAACCTAAGCCCTCGTGCGACGTATCACAGTAACCAACATAGCCAAACCCTCTCTCTGGTACGATCAAAATAGGCGCATTAGTCAATCTCGTCTTTAATGTCTAAAAGGCGAGCTCACAACTGTTGCTCCATACGAACTTGATTCTCTTCCTCGTAAGGCACGTCATAGGCGCTGCAAGCCTAGAAAAGTCCTTCATGAACCAACGGTAGTAACCTGCCAACCTCAAGAAACTCCGAATCTCGATTACATTTTTCAGTCTCTCTCATGCCATCACGGCTTCTATCTTGGAAGAATTCACTGCCACTCAATCTCTCAAAACTCAACCCACACAGGGTTAACATTGATTATACGTTATCAATTTCATAGATTTCACGTATTCTGATTTTAATTAGCTTAAAACCCAATCAACCCATGATGGTTTCCAAAAACTCATCACATTGCCATAGTTTATTCAAATCCCCGATTTTATATTTCATCATTTCATGTATCATTGAATTCATGAATTTTATTCAAAGTTCTCAATTTCTCAAAAAAATCAACCAATTTCACCATTCGGGTCCAATAACCCAAAAACCCCAATTCATAATGATTTTGACAATAATCAAATCATAACTTTTCAAAACATAAATTAGAGGCTCCCACAACCCAAGATTTACTAAATTATTCATCAATTGTATCATTCAATTCTTTAATCTCAAAACCCCCATTTTCCCCATAGATTAACCATAAAAACCAAACCCTAATTTTTCATCTTTTAAATCCAGCCATATCTAACAACAACAACAAATTAAAACCACCTTACATCGTCCACAAATTAGAGATTTAACATGCTTTACCATTAAACTATAACTTAGGGTTTTAAAACATACTTTCATGCTTTTGTATACATACATATATCAAAATATACAACTCATATCAAGTAAATATTCAAGGATAGTCATAGATTATACCTTTTTTATATTCAAATCACAAGAAATCAACCAAAGTAAGCTCTTAGCATGCTCTAAACCATCAAACCTCCAATCGCGCGGCCAAGGAGGAGCTTCCAACGTGCATCTTCACTCTCCAACGGCTGCTCATTCGGAAGGGAGGCAAAGAGTCCCTTCTAAAGGGATAAGGAGGGCTCTAAGGATCTTTAAGACCAAACTCTAGGTCTTCTTTTTGATTTTAGAGAGAGAAAGAGAGAGAAAGATAGAAAGAATGAAAAAAATCTCAACCCGTAACTTAAAGTCTCTTCCCGACACAGACCGCTTGATCGGTTTTGGGACCGCTTGAGCGGTCTTTCTTTGGACAGCATACTAAGGAAAGAAAAAGAACATAGAAGTCCAAATTTTGTTCCGACGCCTCAAGGTTCATTCAATCAACTCATAATAATTACTTTTCATGTGTATCCAAACTCGAAATCCTTATCAACAATCATAACCATGATCAAAATCTTAAATCCTTACCCAAAACCAAACACTTTGCCGTATTTCACCAAACACGCCGTGACAAGTCTTCATAAAATATTTCAAAATAAAAAGGTACCGGATTCCTACAACCTCCCCCACTTAAGAAATTTCATCCCTGAAATTCAACACTAGAGCTGGAGCCAACTGCCCCTTCATCAATCACCAACGATCCTCCAAAAAATGACGCCTCATAACATGAACATATTCCCAAAGGGTAAACATCCATAACTATTGCCTCCGCAGAAAAGGTCTCACTAGCATTAAGGATATCCCAATGTTGCCAGATCGAGATCTAACTCAGTCCACCAAGGCACCGAAACATAACTCACATTGGATGCGACCACCACAAGCGATCAAACACATAACACGAAACTAATCGACCACCGGAACTGGTTTTAAACACTCTCCACTTCTGTTTACAAGGACTATCATTCCTGTTTGAACTACCGTAAACTAGCTTATCCTTATATCAAAACGCACATCGTGGATTACTCCCGTAAACCAAACGCACGTTGTCAAACTCTAACATTGTTCACAAGGATTTACACGCGTCACACCCAAAATGTCGTTCAAGCCTTTACGATTAACTGATGACTACAAACTCGAAATCACATCCTTACTTTGCATTACACCATTATGTCCTTACAACTATTAAGATTAATACTGCTAGATGAACTTAATGAGTCATTAGAGTAAGATATGCATGCCACATAGGCTAAACATTCCACAGGTATATACCTACCCACACAAACCTAGTCGCATCACCCGTCACAACATAACACACACATATATATGTCGGTCCCTCGAATCCACAACATTGCACACTTAGTTAGTTATTGAACTCCAATTAGTCATCAATCACACCGTTCGTCAATACTTGCATATACATTCGCGTCTTCCTTTTATACTTGTACCATGCCTATAACCATTCCCTATCTGACCAGTACAAACACATGATTCTGACATTCCTTACCAACACCACTCCACCCCTTCATACGTTTCCCACTAAGCAATCGAATCAAGAATCCCTTTTCGTACTTAACCATTTTATCTTACACGCAACTCATTAAGGCACTCGACCCACCAAAGGCCGATTATAGAGAACCACATATGTCAATTCGCATAGCCTCACTTTGCTTTTCCAATGTTCGCACTCACACACTTAATCATTTCACGCACTCATACCAAACTGTTACGCGACATAACCGAAACTAATGGGGTCACACTCTCCTTAAATTCTCATCAACAGAACCTAAGCACCCTTGCGAGAGAATTCAGTCTCTACAGGGACAAAACTTCCATGTTCCAAACCAGACCAACAGGTTGGCCCAAAAGACGACACCGGCAAAAGCTTTTTAAACATCAACTCTTTCTGACTCACATCCCTATCGCATTTTCTTAATAACTTTCAATCCACTGGCTTTCAACATGCATCTTTACCACAAGTGGCAATTGAACACCGACTACACGAGAGCTACACAGTTCAAATGCCAAGAAAACGCAAATTGATACTCAAGAACCCATAATGTGAACAACTCGGTTACAGAAATTTCAACAAGGATCTCACTCAAATAAAACCTAAGGAAGTCAACATTCCTGTACAAATTAGAACATATCTCAAGCAACATCACTCGAGCACTCGGGCTCACATGATAGAGCAAACAAATTTTTTAAGAAACTTCGAGAAATCAGTCATATACTCATACGATTACAGTGGTATATATATTCAAAGCACAACAAAAAGGATCAAAAAGGGTTTTCAAGGTTCATGGGAATTTTAATCTTCTTAGAAATCGCTAATCAAGAATCAATCAAAGATCCCGGTGTTTACCTCTAACTAAGAAAAAATAACTTATGCCTGATAACCAACTTCAAGGTAGCTCTCCTTATAGAGAAATCAAGGGTCAACTAGAGACTCTCACTCAACACCACTACCTCATGGGGTAACCATTAAATACTCAATTTTAGAAGAATACTAACCACCTGTCCTTAGAATGACATCAAATATCACAATTCCAATGTTCTCGACCTCCAATCACAATGAGTATGCCACTCGTCACACTTGGTTCTCAAACTCAATCCCCACTCATGCCCATAGAACCCCATTAACTTCTTTATACCCCAAACGACGCGTCTCACACATTCACAAGTTCATCACTAGGTATCCATAAAGGCATAACACTACACATTCACATTACCCCAAGGCTTCTCCTTACAAGGTTACGCTACACTAACATGACTCCCAACGGATAAACAACAGCCAAGCTATAACCTTGAGCTCATTGCTCAGGTACACCCACGAAAGAAAACGTAAAGCGCTCAATCGAGAATGCCCAACATTGAGACTTCTCACCCAGGGTTACCCATCACTCCCACAACTATACGAATACTACCAACACTCTGTTGTTCGAGCATAAGAACAGCTATACACAACTTGGACCCAACGAATTTTACCTGCCAACCCTCAGCCAATCTGTACCACTCTATAGCTCACCCATAAGGGTAAGACAATACAACCACATCTAGGCCTTAGGTTAGGACACAAACCACCACCAACTATCACGGGCCCTTCAAGTTTCACGTACTCACCACTTGCAAGGAAGGCACCAATGGTGACCACGTCGTCACGCACGAAAGATCGGACGCTACCTGCACCTTAACTTCATCCAAGTATACCCCCCATGTTCTTTCTAAACATGGTTCTTGAGCATAATCTCACAATCATGAGAACAACAACCAAAACTACAACCCTTTACTCTCGTGAAATTTTTAAATAACCTAGAATTGTCACACACCACATTCGTAACCAAAATTGGCACACATCCTAATGCACACACACACACACACACACACATATATATATATATATATATAAAATAAAGTGATATATATATATATATCACTTTATTATTAATCCATTGACAACATCTCTGATTTGCATGTCCATAATTTAACTTCCAACCTTCAACAAGGAACTTAACTTAGCAACACGCTAAGGAGAAAGCATAAGGGCTGTCAAACAAGCCTTCAAAGTTACCGGGCACCACTATGACTACTAATAACACCCCATAAGGCAAGGGACACCCCCAAAACTGTTTAGGCTCAAAATTTTCAAATACCTTAGACTAGAGATTATTATGTTCCGATTCACTATGTTCCCGTTCATATCCTATTCTCCAGTACACGGTTCAAGACATAACATGGCTCATGACGTACATAATCTTCAACACGCCCAAAACTACATCACATAACTCAATCACATCAGATAACCCTCGAGGGGTTTCAAACACCTTACCATACCTAATCATAAGGCTACTGGTAACACTACTCACTTTCGGGTGGTGCCACATCATGCGACACATTCTCAACAAAAGATCAAACCATTATTCATATCTTAATAGCATTGGGATGGAACCCTGATAATACAGGGGTACAACAAGCAATCTAACTAATGTCAATACCAGTTCGTGCAATTATTAAATCATACAGGCAAATTCCATTACGCACAAAAGCGATCAACACTCGACTCATGAGTTTAAATCCATAGCAATCGACAAAACTGAGCCACACTCCCATAACTCATACCATGACCCTGACCATAACTTGTCCTAGCTCTATAGGCATCACTTCCATATCAAGGATATCATAAAATCCATCTAGAAAAAGCTCAACTTAACATTCTAAAGCCAGGTAAACATATTAATCATCATTGAGTCACATCACGTCAACATATATCTACCTAACAAGTAGAACCCTTAGGAATGACACATCAATCCAGGTAACTTATTTGGATTTTTTATTAGAATGGACATCGACCAAATGCCTTTCTAACTTAAACCCCGAACTAGTCAACCAGACGCCGAAGGGCAAGACACGTCATCTCAAAGATATAATCTCCATTCCCAAGTATCACATAACATGCAAATGTTGAGTATATTCATGATATCTCATGCTAACACACCAATACATGAATGCCACACATTAATGTAAGCTCTCACGCAATGGATCAATCATTTCCACGGTTCTTAGGTATTCAAACTTATAGCTTTGATACCAATCTATAACACCCCAATTTCATAACCATAAAATCCAAACAGTTCGCAAGAGAAATTTTGAAAAGAGAAATATTTTACCAAAAAAATCATGATTTGAAGTCAAAAGGTACTCAAAAGAAGTTTAAAAACCTTAAGTAAACACCCATTTGAAAAATAGAATTTAAAATCAAAAGGCACAAAAATCACCCAACAAGTTGGACCGTTCAATCGGTCAAATGACCGCTCGAGCGATCTCTCTGTAGTTGGGGCATTTTTGCCCAGAAACAGAGAAACCCAAGAGGTTCACCAGACCGCTCGAGCAGTCCGTCGAGCAATCCAACCCTGGATAGCTTTTTCGATTTTGATCTAAAAAAGTTTACTTTCCGCAACAAGACCCTTATAAAAGTAGCCTGTCGTGCTTTTCATTTAAAAGATATAGGAATAAAGAGTATAAAAAAACATCTCAAAACACTTTCCAAATCATAATAAACTAACGTCAACTCATTGAAGAACATACAAACCAACCCAAATGTCCTTTCATGCATACAAAGAATGTACTGTTAGCCTTAAGGCCTTACAAATGAATCACTATCGAATTTTGACACTTTCCTAAAAAATAACTTGAATTACGACATTGCAACCAAAAATCTATAATGATACAACTTAAGATACACTCATAATGTTTTCAAGGATGGCGACCTCACGAGGTCCCAATCGTATTCCCTTTCAAAGATAACTCGATCCTATGATCACCTAAAATGCAGTTAAACAACATGACCCGAGACTCGTAGAAAAAATGATTAACAATGAGCATATACATGATATGCGAAAATGGCTATGCGACGTGCAACACATAATGTTATCAAAACTCACTTCCATTTTTTTACCCAAAAAAACTCATTCCCATAACCAATTTTCTTTAAATAAACCAAACCAAAGTTTCACACGTTTTCGTCACTTCCTTTCTATTTTAACTTCATTCCCTTCTAACGTCTCAACCTTAACCCAGTTAGCTTAAAAACCCATTTAATTTCAATCCACTCTGTCCCTCTTTAAATACTCAACTTTTCCACAAATCACGCACACACACACACACACACGTTATCCACATTTTCTCATATCTCAACTAACTCGTGGTTTGTATCATAAGAATCGACGCCGGATGAGCTTATAGACCCATGCATGGCTACTACCGACCAGGCCTCACGAGACCTGCCAAGTGACAAATGCGTTCTATAAGCCGCCACGACTAAAGCCTCATTCTCGGTTATTAGTCAACGGGTAGGACACCCAAACTTAAATGATCCATAGATCCAAAATCGATCATTTTCATATCATGAAATCACATTACACATGCACGAGTCTAACCCAAAATGGTTCATCTGTCAACACCCAACCAACATAGGGTGAACGTTGATTTTATGTTATTAATTTTATAGATTTCACGTATTCCGATTTTAATTAGCTTAAAACCCAATCAGTCCATGGTGGTTTTCAAAAACTCATCGCATTGTCATGGTTTATTCAAAACCTCGATTTTACATTTCATCATTTCACGTATCATTGAATTCATAAATTTTATTCAAAGTTCTCAATTTCTCAAAAAAATCAACCAATTTCACCATTCGGGTCCACGACCCCAAAATCCCAATTCATCATGATTTTGACAATAAAATCAAACACTAACTTTTCAAAACATAAATTAAAGGATCTCACAATCCAAGATTTACTAAATCATTCATCAATTGCATCGTTTAATCCTTTAATATCAAAATTCCCATTTTTTCATGGATTAATCCCAAAAATTAAACTCTAATTTCTCATCTTTCAAATCTAACCATATCTAACAACAATAACAACTTTAAACCACCTTACGTCGTCCACAAATTAAATATTTAACATGCTTTACCATTAAACCCTAACATAGGGTTTTAAAACATACTTTCTTGCTTTTGTATACATACATATATCAAAATGTGCAACTTGTATCAAGTAAATATTAAAGGATAGTCGTAGATCCTACCCTTTTGATGTTCAAACCACAAGAAATCAACCCAAGCAAGCTCATAGCATGCTTCAAACCATCAAACCTCCAATTGCGCGGTCAAGAAGGAGCTTCCAACGCGCATCTTCACTCTCCAACGGTTGCTCACTCGAAAGGGAGGCAAAGAATCCCTTTTAAAGGAAAAAGGAGGGCTCCAACGATCTTCAAGACCAAACCCTAGGTCTTCTTTCTAATTTTAGAGAGAGAGAGAGAGAGAGAGAGAGAGAGAGAGAGTGAATGACAAACACCTCAACCTGCAACTTAAAGTCTCTTATTGACACAGACCGCTCGATCGGTTTTGGAACCCCTCGAGCGGTGGTCCCTCTCTAAACAGCATACCAAGAAAAGAAAAAGAACATAGAACTACAAATTTTGTTTTGACGCCTCAAGGTTCGTTCAATCAACTCACAATAATTACTTTTCATACGTACCCAAGCTCGAAATCTTTATCAACAATCATAACCATGATCAAAATCTTAAATCCTTACCAAAAACCAAACACTTCACCGTATTCCACCGAACACGCCATGACAGGTCTTCATAAAATGCTTTAAAATAAAAAGGTACCGGGTCCCTACAAGAATTCTCGAGATAGTGAGTATTATCTCATGCAATATGATGTCGATGCATGCCATAAAATGCCCCTTGCTATCTTATGAGAAATGATAGCAATCACTTCAACTAAGGTTTACTAATGAATGAGATGCAGCGGTTTGAGTTTCTTGGAACTCTTACCTAGAATGATATTATGCATAATAGTATAAACATAAAACATGAAAGTAAATAATGGCACCCTTCTTTGAAAATTTATAGTGTCCTAATGAAAATAATAGAAATATGGTTCCAACAGGTTCTATCCTAATGCTTGTTATATGCAGAATGAGGTTTAATAGGGTTAATGCAAAAAGGCTTATGGTCTCCAAATCTTCAAACCTTTAATCCCACGAGTGAGACCTTCACAGATTGGTGATTCAAGTGGGGGTTTATTTGGTATGGAAGCAAAGAGGACTAATACACACTAATATAAATGATAACAACTAACCTACTAAATCGCCATAAGGGTAAATTGGGTATGTAGTACATAATGAATGTGAAATGTGTGAATTTTTTGAAAAAAATATAAAGAGATTGCAAACGGACAGTATGCATATAAAAAAATATGAAGTGCATAAATGAAAATTTTATTTTTGCCTTGCAAATTTTTTAAGAGCTACGCAATAAACTTGTTAACAATGTTATAACATATGCAAAATAAAGATTTAGTTATAACAAAAAAACGAGATGCATAAAAATTAGAACGAGTTTAACAGTTGCATTAAGATCTTGATTTTTAAAAAAGTTTTGATGTGTCGCCACCTAACAAAGAGTTTTGGTGTGTCGCGTCACCCTTAAATCATTTCCATGGCAAGTAATGCAAGTTTTAAAAATTAATTTTTAATTTTGAAAAAAGCATTAAGTTGCCAAAAAATAATTTTAATTTGAGATTGCATAGTAACTAAACATGATTTTGAAATTGACTATCGTTTTGGTTTACAAAACAATACATGAGTTCACGAATATATTGTTATGAGTTGGGAATGTATTTTGGTATCAATTCCTTTTAATGTTAATCCCTATATTTAATAAATTGTTTCTAATTTTTATGCATCCAAAAAATAAAATAAGAACAATATGTAATTTTAAATATTATTTTTAATATGGCAATAATATGCTAAAGAAGAAATATAATAATATGCAGCAGGCAGGCTACGTTAAAGTCAGAAAATACTGGTAACAAAATAAAGTATTAATATGTAAATATTTATAATGATATGGCCAGGTCTGCTTGAACTGCTTACGTATTTTTTTTACAAGAATCAGACCACTCCTAGTTCATACTAAAAACATAATTTTAGTGTGTGTTTGTGCGTGCTCTTACAATGACAAACATATGAATATGTGGATGAATTAATTAAGTTTTGAAAGAAAGTAAACATTTTCTTTTCATTTCCTATTAGCATAAAAATTTATAAATGCAAACTAAATACTCTCTCTCTCTCTCTCTCTCCCCTTTATACATTCACTATCTTCTCTTCTCTCTCTACTAATCTCTTTTTTCTTTATTATCTATTATTAGATAACTATTAAAAGATCAATATGATATATTTTCAAATTCAAATATTGTATCTTTATCACATGTGATCTTCTGTTACTTATATAAACACATCAATACAAGAAAAAATCCAAGTATGAAATTCAATTATTCTTAGTAGTTTTGGTAACTTAATTTGGTACCAGCGCCATAAATTCTCACCGCACTTTCTCCTCCCAAGCATCTCCCACTTCATCACCTTCTCCACTCGGCAATTCTTTCCTACCATCCCACCCCTCCCCATCTCCACTAGGCAATGCTCATCATTTTCTTTCTCTAAAACTTACCAATACCAACTATTTGTATTGGAAAACTCAATTAGTCTCGCTTCTCCGTGGCCAACGTTTTCTTAGTTTTGTTGATGGTTCTCATACGTTTCCTTCTCCAACCATCACTCAAGGCACTGCTTCTATCACTAATCTTGCCTTTGATGTTTGGATTGCTCAAGATCAATTGCTGATGAGCCTCCTAATTGCATTTTTATCCAAAGATGTACTTTCCTTGGTTATTAGCCTTAATTCCCTCTATAAGGTCTGGAGCATTCTTGAATCCGCCCTTGCTTCTCCCTCCAATACTCGCATCATGCAACTACATATGCAACTTCAGAGTAACAAGCAAGGAGACCTCACTGAGACCTCACCGCTACCTAATACCTTCATAAAGCCAAAACTATCTCCGATGAATTCTCTGGTGCAGACCGCCCTCTCTCTCTCTCTCTCCAGGATTTCAACCTCTACATCTTTAAAGGCTTGAATCATCAATTTCGTGATCTAGTGACCTTCCTTGCAACTCGATCCTCCCCAATATCGTATTCAAAATTGCACAGTCTCCTACTCAGCCATGAATTTATGCATTTTGTTGCCTTTTCCACACTTTCTATTACCGATCCATCTGAATCCCCTTAGGCAAATCTAGTTCATTGAGGCTCTCATTCTTTAGGTCTTAGCAGTCACAATGGCACGTCTCGTGGTCGCGGTCGCGGTCGTTTTCGTTCTCATGATTCCTAGCCTACTTTTTCTCACAATGATCATCGCTTCACTCATGGTGATTCTCGTCCTAAATGCCAAATTTGTAATGGGACGTCTCACACTGGCATCAACTGCTATCATCGTTATACTCACACAAGTCCACCATCGGCTCATTTGACCTCTTATTCTCATCATTCTACTTCAGTTGCTAGCTGGTTTCCCGACACCGGGGCCACTCGCCATGCTACACCTAATCTGGCTGCTCCCTCTCATCACAATGACTATCATGGTTCTAATCAACTTCGTGTTGCTAATGATAAGAGTCTTTCAATTTCAAAAATTGGTCGGACTACTATTCATACCCCCTTCCATTCCTTCAATCTTTTTAATATTTTACATGTTCCAATTCTCACAAAATCTCTACTTTTAGTCTTTCTTCAGTAACGATAACCATGTATTCTTTGAATTTCACCCCTCTCATTTTTTTTATCAAGGACCAGGTTACCAAGAAAGTCCTACTTCGTAGGGAGAATGATTTCGGCCTCTACAAGCTCCTTTATGCTACTCCTTCGTCTTTGTCTGCTCACGTTTTGAAAAAAGTTGATCCTATTTGCTGGCATCGTCTCCTTGGACATCCTCATCATCGCGTTCTTCGTCAAGTTCTTATTTAAAATAAACTGTCTTGTTCGTCAAATAAAAAGTTATTAATTTGTCATGCTTATCAGTTAGGAAAGTCATGCCGTTTGTCTTTACCTGTCACCGAGTCTGTTTATTCTGCTCCTTTAGACCTTATTTTTAGTGATGTGTGGGGGCCTTCTCCGATGCCATCTTCTGATGGCCACCACTACTTTGTATTATTTCTTAATGTGTATTCAAATTATTTATGGTATTATCCTATTTTGCACAAATTTGATGTTAATCGCCTCTTTCTTCAATTTAAAGCTATGGTCGAATGCCAGTTCTCTACAAAAATCAAACAAATTCAAACTCATTGAGGTAGCAAGTATCGATCTCTCACTCCTTACTTCAAACATTGTGGTATCATTCACCGACTTTCTTGTTCGCACACTCATGAACAATATGGTAAAATTGAACGTCAAAATCGCCATGCTGTTGAAACTGGTCTTGCATTACTTACCCATACCTCTGTACCTCACAAATTCTGGCATTTTGCTTTTGAAATAGCCATTTTTCTCATTTGCCTCACATCCCCCATTTTCGACAATGTTTCACCGTTTGAGTGTCTTTTTCACAAGTCCCTAGATTATAATTTTTTTAAAAGTTTTTGGGTGTTTGTGTTATTCTTTTTTACACCCTTACAATCGTCACAAAATGTCTTTCTGTTCTTCTCCGTGTGTTTTTATTGGCTATAGTCCTTCTCATCATGGTTATCGTTGTCTTGATCGTGCCTCGGGTTGTTTTTTTATATCCGTCACGTTTGTTTTAACGAAAATCAGTTTCCTTTTCTTGGTCTGTCCCTCCTCGGTCCACTCCCGCCACCTTCCACTTTAGCTCCGTGGGCCTCAACTTCCCTGATCCCCCCAGTATCGGTCCCTCCAAACTCTCTATTATCTCATCCCCCTTCTCAATGCTTATCCCACCCTCCTCCCGTGTAAACCCGCCACCACGTGTCATCTCCCAAATTCATTGAATCTAGTATTCCCCATCACCCCTCCCATTTTTTGGCAATCTCCCCCACCCCAACGGTAAACCCTGCTTTTTTGCCTTCCCTCCAATGACAATCCCCCCTCCGATGATTAACCCGACTCCCATACCCATCCAATATGTTTTCCCCTCCCCCATTTTTTGGTCAACACTCCAGCTCCCAAATCCCCTACTTCTTATCACCAAATCCCACCTCCCACCACCTTATGCTTATCTCCTCAATCTCTTCCACCTATCAAGTCTGTCCCAACTACTATTCCCAACACCTTATCTCTGATCCGCAACTCTCTCATTCCCTCTTTTCCATAAATACTGCCCCACGATCCCCCCCAACGGCAATCCCCGATTCTTCCATCCATCCCGCCACTTCTTACTCAACACTCTTTATCCTTTAGTCCCATTTAACCTATCGCTCCAGTGAGAATATCTCTTGTGGTCAATCTTACCAATCCTATCTCCTCCTCTCTAATTATGAAAGCTCCGCACCACACTCATCCGATGCTCTTACGCTTCATGTAATCGCCTACTCCACACGGCCTTCTTACTGACACTACTTTCCCCCTCTATGCTAATTCTGAACCAACTTGCTTTACTACTGCCTCTAAAAATCCCAATTGGCGTCAAGCAACGAGTATTGAAATTTCTGCTCTGATGCCCAATGGGACTTGAACTCTCATCCCTGCAACTTCTACCCACAATGTAGTTGGCTGTAAATGGATTTATTGGGTCAAGCGCAACGCTGACAGAAGCCTAAATCGGCATAAGGCTTGCCTTGTGGCAAAAGGTTTTCACCAAGAAGTTGGCATTAACTATTTTGAAACCTTCAGTCCTGTTATCAAACTCACCACCATTCGCACTGTCTTGTCCATCGCTATCTCTAGTGGTTGAAAGGTTCATTAACTTGACACTAACAATGCCTTCCTCAATGGATTTCTTTTTAAACCTGTTTATATGTCTCAATCGCTAGGCTTTGTCTATCCTCAACATCCAAATTATGTCTATAAACTTCGAAAGTCTTTGTACGGTCTCAAACAAGCACCACGTGCATGGTTCACTAGGCTCTCTGAATTCCTTGTCTTCCATGGGTTTGTTGCTTCTAAGTCTGATGCGTCTCTATTCACTCGTCTTCATGGCAACACTCGAATTTACATCCTTGTCTATGTTAATGATATTATTATCACTAGCAATCAACTGTCATCCATTATCAATATCATCACAACACTCCATTCTGAGTTCGCCTTGAAAGATCTTGGGTCACTGCATTATTTCTTAGGTATTGAGGCTACTCACACCTCTCATGGCCTACACCTTTCTCAGCGCCGATACATTACTAATCTTCTTAGCAAGATTGGCATGCAAACCTGCAAACCTGTGTTGGAATCTGTGAATTTTATTGGCCATTGAAATCTAGATTTCAATAGCAGATTCAATTACAATTGAATTGGCCATTCTATTGCAATTGAAGTCTGGAAACCAACAGCCATGA
>JAOTRH010000002.1:12247654-12270035 GCA_034768845.1 Heliamphora exappendiculata
TATATATATTGGCTTTGTTATTAGGTTTCATTTATTTAGTACTCTGACAATTAAAAACCGACAGGCTAACATTTTTTTATATATATTTTGATAGCCTATATGTCATTTTTTCTCTTATCAATTTAAGTTTTTAAGGTTTGTGAAGTCGTTTCCTCTATATATTATTTTATAAAAAAAAATATTTTTTTAAGAAAAATAACATTTTCACAAAGACTTTTTATGATCAAAGAAATTATTTATAAATAAACAAATGGCAGTAAAAAAAATAATTGGCACTAAAAATTAAACACATGGCATTAAAATAAATAATCAGATTAAACACATATACATAACACACATATTTTTATTAATTTCTTAAAAATTAGTCAAAATATACATAAATTGGCCTGAACTAAAGGTATTCACGCTGCGATTTGATTCTGTTTTAACCTAAATAAAAAATTAAATTATTTTTAAGTGGTTCTAAAATTTACAAATCGTAACTGAACAATAAATACCATATAATCGAACCGAACTATTCTTTCAAACCAATAAAAAAGTGTTCGAATCCGAATTGGGACCACAGTTCTAAAATTAACTATTTATTATTTATTTTATGTTGAAAAAAATTATGTATTTATTTTGTTTTTTTTTCTATTCACTTTTTTGTCCATTTGTTATTTCTATTGTTTTACTTCATATTTTTTTTGTTTTATTACTCGTTTAATAAGATTACGAAAAAATATTATTGTATCCATAAATTACGCAATATATTTTATACCTTCAATTTTTATTATTTTTATCAATTATTAATATTCTAATTATTTAATATTACAATGCTATAGAAAAATAGATTATAAAAGAAAAAATAGAGGACACGAGAAAATAATTAATATTTTAAATTTTTTCTTTATATATAATACTTAATAAAATATAAAATTAATAAACGTTTTAGTTCAATTTTATACCGTTCTTTAGATGATTAATCCATGAATCGAATTATTATAAACAATTTTTATTAATTTAGAATCAAAATCAAACCATTCACCATAAAAACCGAACTCAATTATACTATTTAATCGATTTGAACAATTTTCTAATTATACTGATTTTTTTAAATATCTAAATTTGAACATTCTGAGAAATAAAAAAAAATATATTTTTATATATTTAATATTACATCTATATAACAAGATAGAATAATTTAATATAATATTTATATATATGTAAAAAATTCAACCATTGAAATGAGTTAATTTTACCTATCCATTTTATTATCTGTCTTCTCTCATATTCTTCTATGTAAAAAGATTAAAAATAATAATATTATTTCTCTTTTTACTAATTTTAAAAAAAAAATTAATTTTTACTTTAATTAATATTTTATTATTTTATATTTCTTATCTCTATAAATTAACAAATTAATAAAATTAATATTTTTAGTTGAGTATCTTAAAATTGATTGATTAATTAATTATTAAATTATTAATATTATTTTATTTTTATTTTTAAATTATTAAATTTAAATAATTGAATAATTTTAGACACGGTACATTACAAGACATATAACAGTGACTCCTGCTTTTAACCGTCCGCCAACGCTGTGGGGTGTTCTTTTAAGCTCTCGATGGCTCAAATCTCTCTCTCTCTCTCTCTCTCTCTCCATATGCATAACACCAAATCTCATCGGCGAAAACCCCTACGTCGCCTCTGAATTTCGCTTTCCCTATCTTTAAATTTCTATATCTCTCTCTCTTTCTCTGAATTCTCGATTTTCCTGGATCGCACGAAATCAAATTAATCGCGAAGTCTCAGTTGATAATACCATCGGGCTTGCGAACATGTCAATCTGAATCGATCCGGAAATCTTCGCTTTTTTATCTATATAGGCGCTGAATCGATACACGATTATGCAAATCACGCATCTATACGATTATACAGGATATATCCAGAATTTGTAAAACTGATCCGTTTTTTATCTGTATCGGAATAGGGAGCGTAATGGAAAGATTGATGATGAGTCGATGAGAGTTTGAAGATGCCAGGATTAGCGCAGAGAAATGATCATCAATTTAGTAATGGTATGTCGTCGTTGTACTCGTTATCTTGTTCGAATGGACCAGTTTCGGCCAATGGATTATGGTCAAAGCATCGCGACGATGTTTGCTACAATCAGCTCCAGAAGGTACTGGATTAATCTGTATATGCGTCAATGTTTGTTACTGCAAGTTCTTGAACGAATCGAAACTGTAGTTGATAATTCTTTTTTAATGTTTTGGGTTAATTTTGATTAAATTGTTTGAGTTAATTTTTGTTCTTGTAGTGTATATCATCCAGTTATCGGTTTCTTCTCAGAATTTGTGTGTGTGATTGTTAGCTGCTAGTCTTGTGCCGATCTGATTTTGATCGGATCCATTTTTGCATTTACATTTGATCTTTATAGTGCAACATATCTGTTCTACATAGGCAAATTTTGTGGCTTATTATATTTGACGATAGAGAGGATTGTAAATCTTACAAACATAATCTTAATTGGTGTTGAACTGTTAATTGGGAACTGCAGGCGGCATGCCATTTTATTCAGATGATCTTAAGCAAAGTATGTTTATTTAACTTCAGCCACGAAGAAAACCTCTTAACTCAAAATGTGGAGTTGCAGCATATGAGGTTTTACGTGAATGTAAACTTCTCCTGTTTTAGACTTTTTGCTGCTATGCGTCGCCTTATAGACTACAGAGAAAGGGTTTGTGTTTAATTACGTCCTCAATGTTTCTATATTAGTAATCAGAGTAATCTACTATTCTCTACGGAATTGGTGCATAGCGAGAAAACGACAAAACTATCAAGTTTTTATTGCAGCTTTTATGATGTGGGTTGGGAGTGAATGTGCTGTGTTTTGTTGATCTTTTAATTTAGTGCAAGGATAGGCACTGACTGCGTGTTATCTCTTGTGATGTAGTTCTGGAGTGAGCTGTCACCACAAGCACGGCAGGAGCTCCTGAGGATTGACAAGCAATCCCTCTTTGAGCAAGCTCGTAAGAATATGTACTGCTCTAGATGCAACGGGTTACTGCTTGAAGGCTTTTTGCAGATTGTCATGTATGGAAAGTCTTTGCAGCAGGAGGGAACAGGTGGGCACCTCCCTTGCAACATGCAAGGAACCTTTAAAAACCAAAATGATGGTGATTTGGGTATGACTACCGCATGCCAAGATGAAGTTCAAGATCCATCAGTTCACCCTTGGGGAGGTTTGACCACAACTAGAGATGGCACCCTGACGCTTTTGGACTGTTATCTATATTCAAAATCTCTCAAGGGGCTTCAATATGTATGTTGCACCCTCACATTACAGTTTAATGAATGCGTCTCTTCATTCATGTTTATTCATTGTTTTCCTTATTTACATTTCTAATAGTTTGGTTTGGTACATTTCTTCATAGTCCAATTTCCACTTGAATCAGGTCTTTGACAGTGCACGTGCAAGGGAACGGGAACGAGAATTGCTATATCCTGATGCCTGTGGTGGAGGAGGTCGAGGTTGGATTAGTCAAGGAATGGCAGGTTATGGCAGAGGGCATGGAACAAGGGAAACATGTGCTCTGCACACTGCCAGACTTTCTGTTGATACATTGGTGGACTTTTGGTCAGCCCTTGGAGAAGAAACCCGGCAATCTCTTCTAAGAATGAAGGAAGAGGATTTTGTAGAAAGGCTCATGTACAGGTGTGCACATGCTTTCTTCTTCTTCTTCTTCTTCTCCTTCCTTTTCCTTTATGTTGCCTTTTCTGTTTATCTCTTCTACCTAAAATTTAGTTTCCTAGTGGAGTTATTGGAGCAGTGACATATGGATATGGGAGGTGACGAGGCCTGAGTGCAATAGACATATGCTTAATTCTAGAACATCATCATTCAAATATTGCTGTTGTCCTGAACAAATTTATGTATGTTGTGTGTCTTGCAAAGGCAGATTTCTTGTTCATGTTCTTAGTCACAAGCATACTAGTTAGCCTTGAGAAGGTACTACTTATGAAACACTTTAAAACAGAAATGTTGTGGAAACAGTTTGGTATTGGGTGACTGCCATGTTTGATTGGACTAAAAGAATGGTACTGATTTCTTATTAAATTTAGTGACAAAGTTGACTGTGGCTTGATTATAAGAGAGTTAAAGGTGTACTATGTCAGCAACCACATTATTAAGATGTACCTATCTTCGTGAAGTAGTGAAGTATTGTATTGAGAAATTCTTGACATAATCAGAGGGGGAAATTACTGAAAGCACAAAAAAGAGCCTACCGCAGTTTCAAATTGATCATTTAGTTCTGAAAATCCAAGGAGATCTATTGGATCAGAGAGATCCAGTTTTCGATTATTATTTCTATTTTTGGATACTTGGTTTTGTGGATGGGTGTGCAAGAGAGAGGCGAGAACAAATGCGCATGTATTAAGTAATGATCGCCGATGGATATCCACTCTTTAGATCCTCGGCTTCTAAACATGTACATTGAGTTAATACATATCTCTAGATTGAAAGTTGAAATAACTCAACTTATATATGATATTTAAATTGACAACATCACCTAAGCCTATACATTAATACACGTATATGATATTTAAATTGACAACAAATCAAGGCAAAGAAGATTGACGTATATGCATGCTTCTTGATATCAAAATTGAGAGAGGTGTAATAAATGGAGTAAGAGGATATGAAGTAGCAGCAAAAGAGAGGAGGTTGACAGAAAAGGAGAGTGCTGGACTAAAAGAGAGAGATGAGGAAGAAAGGAAAATTAGGTTGAGAGTGGCTGTGGTGGTGGTGACCTCCTGTGTTGATGGTGATGATGGCTGATCAGAGATGAAGAGAAAAGAGAGAGCAGATGAAGAAAGGGAGGCATAGAAGAGAGATAGGATTAGACTGTCACATAAAAGAAAGAGAAGACAAGGACGTGGGTTGTAGGGATGGTGGAATGGATACGAGAAAGATGGTAGGCAGTTTAATTGGTCAATGATGGAAGAAAAAAAAGGAGAGGATAGATGTAGAATGAGAAGTAGGCTGGAGAGAGAGAGAGAGGGAGAATCAAAGAATAGCAAGAAAATAATAATGTGTGCCACGTATTCTTCCCATTTTATACTCCATTTAGACACTTTTGGAGAGTTTGCATAGGCCTACCTTGAAAAGTATAAGGTTTTACCTAATAATTAGATCCCAAGGTTAGATTTAATATGAAACTGAGGTGGGCTATTTGCAAAGGCACTTTGCCTTCACAATTTGTATTTACAAAGCCATTGCTCAAGCTAGGATTCTGAAGGAGCATCAAACTCTGAATTTCGCATTGGACAAAAAAGGATTAGGTTCAATAACATGTAAATACTTTAATTTTGCTTTAAAAAGTTAGAAGTTTCTATTATTTAGCCGTGATGAATTAGAATTCATTGAGATTTTACAAGTACTGGTTATGAGTCTTATGACACCTTTGATGGCAAGAGTGGCATCCTTATGTCAGAAATCTAGGTTACAAAATAATTATACGCATTGAACTGAAGTATCACCTTGATGGGTACAAACTCTACTCATCACACAGACACTCAGCTGGATACAAGGTCTGCACACCGCGTGCCTTCCACTTACCCCTGTGGCATTTGCTTGCTCGTGCGCTTACCCGCTCACCCTGAAGGACCAATCGCCGTCCGCGCCTATGAAACGACACGCGATAACCCAATCATGCACAAATCCAACTAGGACATAAATGCTACCGGACCTTGACATATTGTGGTTTGTATCAAAGGCAACATTGATTTTGTCACAGGCTCACAGCTACCACTCTCGCAATGAACTACCTTTGAGGACTGGTATGGAAGATAGGTCGAACTAAGAGGTATGTGCCACGTTTCCTAGACATTTGGCCCCTCCCCCTTTATTCACCCTTATACAAACATAATCTGCATTAATGAGGAAGCCAACCATTTTTCCTGCATTAATGAGGAAACCGACCATTTGCCGCGTGGTCCATCCCTTTGAACAAAGAGCATTGCCAACTCTTTTGTTCTAAAGGTGCTTAGCTCTCAGCTTGTCCACCTCTGTTAGTCTTTAATCATATCAAGCACCTGCATCTTCTCAAGTAAAATTTTTCGGTTGTACCACCGAATAGACTTTTCCACAACCTTCATGGGAGACTTCTTGGTTCCAGCAAATGGGTGAGTAATCTTTTCTTTTTTTTAACATTCAACTCTTTCTCTGTCTGAATGATTTGCTTGGTGTGCTATAGTTGAATTGTTAAAGATGGAAACATATGTGCAGAGACCTCTATGTTTGACTGTATGTCTAGACACTGGAATGAATGAAAGCTTGGCCCTACAAAAGTTCCTTTTCAGATTGAAATAACTGACTATTAAAATTGTTCTCTTGATAATATTCTATGGAAGCAAGAAAATAACTTCCATAATGATGAAATTTGACTATTCATCTATGAGAAAGTATGGCAGTTCCTTCATATACTTTGTCAGAATGCCTGAAGTAGCTTAAGTGCTTGTTTCCTTTATGAAAGTCAATAACCAATGTTATTCTTGACTACTATTCTGGAATGCTTCCTAGCAATATATTGAGGAGGGAGGACATAATGGAAAAGGACTAAATTGGAGGTGAGGTAATGCCATCTAGAGAGATTGCTGAGATACACATTAGTGTCTTTTTGAAGGTGAGCCTAATCGGATACCATAGTGTTGACTCCATCTATGATTTATGAGGGCTTTTCTTTTTTCTCTACTCTCAAAAATTCCTTTCCTCCAAAGAGCTCAACTTTGGAGCTCTTTGGATCTTTCTCCCTCTTACACTTCTACTATAACTTGAGTTAGAATCCCATGTGTTGTTACTGAAGTTGCGAGATGTTAGACATTATCTTCTTGGTGGATTTTTCATATGATTCATCATGTTGAATGTTTTGAGACAGCTATAGAACTACTTTGGTTTCCTTTTGGCATGCACGTAAATATTGTTAGGAGAATTATTCCTCTAGGAGTAGATTGAGGCATCTAACACAATTGGGGAACCTCATGCTTCATGGCCGTTATTTTTATTTTCTATTTTTCACAATCATGCATAACAAGATTATAATATTTAAACATTCATTAGTAAGCACAAAAATTTACAATGTATATTGTTACAGAAGTGTTTAAAACTTTGACATTTATTCATACAGTTTCTAAAGTATATTTTTCCAGTTTACCATAATGGGTTTTCATCTTTTGAAAGCTTTGCATGATAGTATTTTTATTAATTCCATAAAAAATGCCCATTTCTATGTATAACAATAGCCTACCATTTCTCCATTGATCGCTAATTTGTTTCCGTAATCGATTGTTGACAATATTCATTATTGAGAATGCAATCTCCACAATAGCAATTGTTACCGATAAAATTAATACCAAAGTTAGGATCAAGTAAACCAAGGGATATATTTTGTCTATTTTAGTTTTTATTATTCTCTTAACAAGATTAGTAATTCCATTCAATTTTAAGTAATCATCATGTGATCGAATGTCAAAAATATATGTAGCCGATCATTAAGCATTATGATTTCCACTAAAGAAAATTCTCTAGGATAAAATTCAGCCAAACAAATCAACTTTTTCTTGTCAAAGCTAAAGGAGTTTGATGGATTCAAATAAGCCATGAAAAGTAACGACTCACTGATTGCCTTGGTGTAATTTTGGGAGTGTACTACTACAATTATATAAGAATAAATAACAAATTATAGGGGAACTAGTGGTATTTTAAGATTTTCAGTGGGGTCGCCGGTCCCCACTAGGCCTTAGCAGCGTTCGCCCCTGGGTGCGTCGGAGATGAATGTATTTGGGAAAATATTATATCCTTGCAAAAGGGCGGCTGATATTTTAATAGAGAGATAGAAGTTTGCTAGGTGATTGGATATGGTTTTTTGAGGCAAATCAAGTGCAAGGGGGAGTCCTATGAAATTGTTCGTTTGGAAATTTTCCAAAAAGCTAATCATAGGTTCTTCTCTCCATCGGAACAATAGGGTTATTATGCTCATTACTAAACTTGTTGAAGAGATGAAATAGAACCAAAGTATATCTTTTTTATCAGAGGTTGATTTGATCATCACAAGAAGAATTAGGCCAAAAATTAGGATACATTCTGGGAAAATCCGAGTATTTTTGGGTATTGGTGCTTGAAAGAAGTGGCGTTTCTTGCGGCAAGCATCATTTTATGTCCCAAGAAGGCTTCCTCACTACTCTCATGGGAGTCGACGCTTATAATTCCCTGGTGCAAGCCTTCATCTTCGAAGACGGCATCTCCAACACCCGAGGACAGGTTTTTGGTGGCAGCTAGAGGAGTCCATTTTGGTCTTATGTGATTGAGGCATGCCCAGAGATCAAAGAAAAATTCTATAAGATGGCTATAAGAACATCCTTGCTTTTGGGTACATAATGTTCAACAATCAAGAAACAACCTATTGATAAACAATATAGTGGAGATGAGGATGTTTAGGTGGATGTGTGGCAAAAGTTAAAACAACAAAGAGTGACGTTGTTCTCAAGCAAAAAAAAAAGACAAAAAAAACAAAAACAAACATAGAGTGACACTATCAACATTGATAGTAATATTATGAGATGGGGGAGGTTGAAATTAACACAGGCTGAGATAATTAAGGAGTACTTATTAGCTTGTGGCTTATTGAAGTTATGTTCCTTCATTAAGCAGAACTGTGAAATTGGATTTCAGATTATTAATAAGATAGCTTGACTACATGCACATGAGATAAGGAGACTACACGCACATGGTAGTTGACCCCAACTAGTTGGGATATGAATTAGTTGAGCTGAGTTGAGTTGTAAGTGCAAGGGTGTTGAGCTATAAAAGATAGAGAGGAATGTTCGAAAGGACACAAACATAGATGACATGTTACCAAGGAGCTCGGCCTGTTAATTACTTCGTACATTTGATTATTCGCATCAATATCCAGTTTAACCTCTGGCATTCCATCTTCTCACAAATCACAAGATGTGAACAGAAAAAGAAAATGTGATAGACAATACTTATTGTGGTGGCTCATAGTCGTGCCTTTTGTGATCTTGATAGAGTGACAGTACTGGAGTTGGGCTGTTTCTGTAATGATTTATGCTGTAACAATGCAAGATATTTAAGTTTGAGAAAGTAATTTATGAATCTTCTTCATACTGGTCTATAGCTAAGAAGCTATTTCTTTCCTTTCTCTATGCAAAAAATCTCATCTGTTATGCTGATTGGTATTAACTTGTTATCAAGATGTTGGTTTAAGAATGATAGAAGAAGTTCCAAGGTGAAAAGAAACTCAACTATGCTTGCTTTGAAGTGTGAAAGTAATGACTTAGAGAATTTGCGGGAATGGAAGGATAATTCATTTTTCAAAGCTCAAACATGCTTTCCCACATTTTGTTATGGGTTCCTCTTTTTTCTTAATATTTAGGCTTTCTATCTTGGATTTTTTGGACTATTCTACTTTTTTAGCTTGTAGCATTACCCTTGACTTCAAATGCCAATATCCCCCTTATTTTATGTGCTTTTGCCTTCGATACTGCTTCGTAAAAACTAGTTTTGTCAGAAAGTTGTTACAAATCTGCAGTTTCTGGTTCTCGACTTTAATGCTGGGTAACATTTGATCTTTGAAGTTCTTTCTAATTATTTTCTTATATTATTAAGAAAAACTATATTTTTCTATACTAATAGAAAAATAACTTATACTCAAAGGTGTATATGACTTGGTAAATAGAAAAGTATTATTCGTATTGTTGTCTCCCCTGTATAAAGTTATTACTGCGCTTGTACATTTGGGAGTGACCAACTGATTTCTTTCTACGTGTTTCCTGTGCCTTCGAACATCCCTTTATCCTTTGCCCATGTGCTCTTGATTCCGTTATTACTAACCTAGTTTTTTGTTTGATAAAGATCTCATAGTGTATCTTTCTAATTTTTTGAAACCATAATGCTCACATTGCAGGTTTGATAACAAGAGGTTTTGTAGAGATTGCAGAAGGAATGTTATTAGGGAATTCAAAGAACTAAAGGAGCTAAAGCGCATGCGGAGGGAACCTCGCTGCACCAGTTGGTTTTGTGTAGCAGATACAGCCTTCCAGTACGAGGTGTTTTCAACTGTCTCGTTATTCATATCTGGAATATATATTGATAAGATGCCCTTCTTATATTTTGTGTAACTAATTGAACCATGCCTGTTTACAATGGTAGTTTTGTAGTGTCAGTCAAAATTTAGGGAGCTTTATCTAATAATTCATTTAGATGTTGCAATTTGATTCAATTTAGCTCTTTAATTTCTCAGGTGTCTCATGAAACAGTTCAAGCAGATTGGCACGAAACGTTAACGGACAATGTCGAAACATACCATCACTTTGAATGGGCTGTTGGAACTGGAGAAGGAAAATCTGACATTCTGGAGTTTGAAAATGTTGGCATGAGTGGAAGGGTTCAAGTGAATGGTCTAGACCTTGGTGGATTGAATGCATGCTACATCACTCTAAGGGCTTGGAAAATGGATGGTCGCTGCAGTGAACATTCTGTGAAAGCCCATGCATTAAAGGGTCAACAATGTGTGCACTGCAGGCTTATAGTTGGTGATGGTTTTGTTACCATTACTAGAGGGGAAAGTATTAGAAGGTTCTTCGAGCATGCTGAAGAGGCTGAGGAAGAAGAGGTAATCAAGTTCTGTGAGCCTTTTTTTTCCCTTTCTTGTGCATTGATTATTCATTGATGAGATTATGTATGAAGGCCGTATTTTTCATCTTGACATCGTTTTCATATTTGTATTCACTTTCAGGATGATGATTCCATGGACAAGGATGGAAATGAGCTAGATGGAGAATGCTCCCGTCCCCAGAAACATGCGAAGAGTCCTGAACTTGCTCGAGAATTTCTTTTAGATGCTGCAACTGTTATTTTCAAGGAACAGGCATGTTCAATCTCTTGTCAAATGTCCTTTGTTCATGCATTGATCTTATACCCCCAACCCTCTTTTTTCTGGTTTCTTCTTCAGTTTCCTCTCTTTGGCTAGCCAAGATCCAATGGCCTAAACATGAGTTTGGATCTGACTGTGCTGCACAGATATAATTGAATAATGATATTTTGCCTCAGTGTGCTGTAGTTTGTAGCCAAAATTGCCTTCATAAGTTCCTGGAAGGTGACGGTGGTTCTTGTTGCCTTAAAAAGAGGTTCTTGTTGCCTTAAAAAGAGACTATCGGAGATCCATACATGTAATGAACCCCAAATACTCACAATTAAAGCTCTGTTGTGTTGGGTTGAGTTTTGTCTCTGCTGCTCATACTTTTGATCTGATTGCATTTTCTAGAAGAAATTCAGAAAAAGTGCATTTGAGAAAAAGAACAAGAGATTGAAAGGCCAGACTGAAGAATCAAGTCTATCAATTTGGGTCATCTAATTTTTTTCCTCCACCTCACCCCATGATTTTATAATTCAAACGTTGGTTAATTAACTTTTTTTTGTGTGTGATTTGGCTTTTAACGAAACAAAATCTCATTAAAGAAAAGGACCTGCTGCCCTATTTTAGAATTCTGCCTAAATGTTTGTGTTGGTGTTGCATGCTCTCAGTTATGTAAAAAGTAACTCAGCACATGGCTGATGTTATGTGGATTTTTTCCAGGTTGAAAAGGCTTTCAGAGAAGGAACTGCACGTCAGAATGCTCACAGCATTTTTGTTTGTCTTGCACTAAAACTGCTGGAAGAACGTGTTCATGTTGCATTCAAAGAAATTATTACCTTGGAAAAGCAGGTACTAATTTTGTAATGTTTTAGACTAAACTTACAATTCAAGCATGAGAGTCGTGTCATAATTTTTTGAGGTAGAATTCTGACTCCCCCGTTTGGTTTGTTTCTGCAGATGAAACTTCTTGAGGAAGAAGAAAAGGAGAAGCGTGAAGAAGAAGAACGCAAGGAGCGAAGAAGAACAAAGGAAAGAGAGAAAAAGATGCGGAGGAAGGAGAGATTGAGGGTCAAGGAGAAGGATAAGGAGAAGAAATCCTCCGAATTGAACCAAAGTCCTGTCGCTCCCGATGTTCTAAAGGAGGTGTCACTAAGTGTTGAGCAGCCAAATGTCATCAACAATGGGGACTTGATTTGTGAAACAGTTTGTCCATCCAGGCCTCTATCTCCAGATACTGAAAATGAGCAGCTATTGATTGGGTCTATGATTTCAAACATGGACAACCACTCAGATAATAGTCGTGATGGGGAACTTTTCAATGTGAAAGATGGGAGTTCATTTGCAACTGATCACTCAAAAGTATCTCATCGAAAACTGAAATTTCATAAAGAATTTCAGTTGGATACAAAAATGAAATGGTCTGACAGACAGCGATTTGCAGTTGTTTCAGAAATTAGGGGGATTAGTAAATCTGAACCTAGACATTACGGTGATAAATCTGACATTACTTCGAAGAGTTTCTATATATTGAATAAACAGTTAAGAAGTAATTCCACAAAGTTGAACGCTAGAAATGGTGGCCCCAAGTTTGGTGAGAGGTTTCACTGTGCCATCCACCGGAAGAGCGACAGATATGACTTCCATGCTTGCAGCTGTCACCAACATAATGATTACGAAACAAATGTGGAGACACATGCTTCTATGACTAGAGTAGGTCAGGAGACTAAATCTGTGAGTAAGTCAGAATATGTGTCAGATATATCTAAGCCGTATTATCGAGGTAATAAGCATAATCAAGTGGACTACGCGCGCAAGAATTGTGGGAGACCCAAAAGCAAGATTATCCCGGGGAATAATACTTTTACCAGAGATTTGCATCATATGAAGAAGATTTGGGAACCGATGGAGCCACAAAGGAATCATCTTCGGAGCAACTCAGATACTGATGTTACATTGCAGTTATCTACTTTCAAGGTCAAAAGTAATGAATCTGATCATCTGAAGTCATCTGATGCTGTTTGTTACCTAGAAGTCTCAAAAAAACTAGATGATACCAGTCATAAGGGTAGTAATTTAAAGGAAGCAAGGAGCTCGATCCCAGACAGAAAGTGCCAGAACTTTCGTTTAGATTCAAAGGCTCCTCACTGTTCCACAGAAGCAGTCGATGAGGATGTTGAACAGTGTCGTGTGACCACCTCTCCAATAAGTGGAACTAGAGATCCATCTATGAGCATCACTTCCAATTCGGACAACTGTTCATCATGCCTCAGTGAAGGAGACAGCAATGCGTCCTCTTTGAACTCCCCAAACCAAGAATCTTCGTCCTCATCAGATTCAGAAGACTTCAGTCAACAATTGGAAGGAAGAGAAACTTCGGTACACGTTCAAAATAACTTCCCTGAATGTAATGAGGCTGGAATGGAGAAAAAACAGATTGCAGAGGAAGGGGAGGACTTTAGAAGCAGGACATCGTCCGGGTATTCACCAGACAGTACAAAGAGTAACTTTTCTATAAAATTTCCAACAAAAGCAGCTCAAAATCTCGAGAATGGAAGGTCGAATGTCACTTTGGGTTCTCAGCATCCTCCACCAATGCACAACCAGAGCGTACCCTTTCCCATATTTCAAGCTCACCCAGCAATGGGTTTCTACCATCAGAGTCCAGTTACTTGGCCAACAACTTCCGCTAATGGGTTGATTCCCTTCCCTCCTCCCAACCATTATGTATTTTCCAATCCTCTTGGATACGGTTTCGATGGGAATTCACGCTTCATGCAGTGTGGTGCCCTACAGAATCTTACTCCTCCCGTGCTGAACCCGGGTCAAGTGCCCATTTACCAGCCAGCTGTTAAAGCCAATGGTGTGAATACGAAGGATCAGACCAAGATTTGTAAGCCACGTGGAGTGCAAGAGTCATTTGGTGAACCTAACATGGAGAGAACCGTTCCAAGTGGAGATGGCGGGCCAAATGGGAGTTCTGACAGATCAAACAATGGAAATTCGGGCTTTTCCCTCTTCCATTTTGGTGGTCCTGTAGCTCTTTCGACAGAATACAAATCGAATCCTGTGCCTTCTAAAGATGGCACTTTTGCAAATCTTTCTTCAAAATTTTCAGCAGATCATGTCGAGGATGATCATGCTTGCAATAAGAAAGATACCATTGAAGAATACAACTTGTTTGCGGCAAGTAACGGGATAAGGTTTTCGTTCTTCTGATACAGTATTGCGAAGGTGTGGTGTGGCTGTTTGAGATTTCAGTCCCTATCCTCATTTTAATTCAGTAATGAAAGTTTGATTACTTTGTAATTCGGAACCCAATAATCTTTGTCCGAGAAAGCTTTCAGCATATTTTATGGCTTAGTTGATTGGTTTATTTTTATTCACTTTCATTGTTTTTCCTAATGTAGAGAAAGAAAAAGGTTTGAGTGTGTCATAATGTTTGAAGGTTTCTGTCTGTCAGTCTTCTTTTTCTTCTTCTTTTTTTTCTTAATGGAGAATTTGTTGGCATATATTTTACTTGCAACCTGCAGCAGAAACCATTTTCAGAGTTTCATCCAGAGAATTTGAACTCTTAATTCTCAGGGAATTTTACAATTACAGTTCTGTTTGATTCTGAAAATTGATGTATGAACTTCATTTATCGTGAGAATGGGATAAATATTGAAGGACTGAGATTCAAATCCGAAACAATGATAATTCATATGGTTCAAAATGCTTGGGGAGTCGGCTTCTTTGTCTTTCTTCCCCGTGAAATCTACCTCTTGGCAAAAAATGAGGCGTAGTTTGATTTTCGAATTATTATTTTTGAAGAAATTAGATATTGTGGGATTATAACGAATATTAAGATTATATTAGTTATACAATGGGATAGAATAAATTGCGAAAATAAATTATATTAGCTATACAATGGGATTATATTATATTGGTTATACAGTGAAATTGGATTTGGATTGTATTACTTATGTGGTGGATTGAATTGCATAAGTTATAATTGAATAATAAAATATAATTATTTTCAATCATGCTACAAAGTAAGAAAATAGTCTAAATTTTTTTTCTCCCACAATATCACATTTCTTATGATATTAGTTATTCTCCATTTAATACCTTTAATATTATGTAACTTAATCTATAGTCTAATACGAAAGATTAGTTGGCTAAACAAATAAGAGAACTGCATTATACTATTACTTAGTTAGACAAACAAACAAGGAATTGGATTGTACTAAAATCTTTAATGCAATCCAATCTCAAGTTGTCAAACAATCAAATAAGGCCTAAGGTTCGTTTGTGCACAAGGCCCCGCACTACGAGATTTGAGAAGAGTAGAATATATGTAATCTTATCTCACATAGAGAGCATGCCGAGAAGAAATTTTTGTGGTTTGAACTTGTGACACCCAAACCACAATTAAACCACCTTACCTCCTGCACTTAGTGTGGGTGTTACAATTGTTTATCAGTCAGTTTAGTTGATTCTTCATGCATATCTTATTGGAGACTGGTAACTGAAAGAAGACCCTATTTTAACTTGGACCCATTTCCTCATCTAATAATGGACTATTATGCCTCACAACTTTGATTAACATTTTCCTTTTTGGCTGCCTTCTTCATCCTTGAAGAAGGAAAAGAAAAAAAACAAAAAAAAAAAAACCTCTGTTTTTGCATTCTGAGTTCCAGAACCATGTTGCACTTCCAAATCTTGACAAAAATAGGAGGAAATCTACCCCATTTGGGGTAATTAAGAGATCCTTAGCACTTCCAAAGGATGCACTATGACAATATCTTGATAAGGTTGGTTAATATATTTTTCAGCGTGTGCACACACTGATTCTTTTTGCATAGATGACCTATACCAGAAACAACAAAATAAACAGCTCTAATTATCGAAGTGGGCCCATTCTTAACAAAAAGTCGGTCCAACTGGACTGGTTCCTTTTTCAAAATATGACTCAGGTATGCAAGATGGTGGTGGTGGAGGAGCAGGATTTGTACTTAAGAGTTCAGTTGGGAATTTGGGCTTTCAATCCAAATTTATGTGCAGCATGAACTGTTAGAGCTGAGGACGGAAGCACAACTTCTGAAAAATGGACATCACAAAAAGGCAAACAAATGATGAAACAAGCAGTCATTGAGAATCGAATTTTTATTATCTGCAATCGCAATACTTGAACACAATTCTTGCAGTGTTCAACTTTTTTACCGTAACGGGAGTAAAGCTTGGGGATTAGCTACTCTACTACCCAAAATCCTATTCCTTAAACTTCAATACAGCAAGGAAAAATCCAGGTCCATCTACAAATTCAATCATCTGAAATGAATGTTCAGTGGCAACGTTCTGCAATGTAATCTTATCCGGCAAATCAGAGATTACTACATCAGGGAATTGTCCTCTTTGCTGTGCAAAGATCTCCCTTCCTTGGGAATGACTGATCACAATTCTCGCACCTATAAAAGCGCAACAATAAATTGAAATTTGAAGCCCTGCTTCTCCATATGAACTAACTTTTAAATCACATCAAAATGACAATAACCACAGTTTCATGCACGCCATCTTTTCATATGAAAGAGGAAAAAGATGTTTGATTTTGAAAACAAGCATTTTGAAAGAATCTCCAAAGATATTAAGGTTGAAAAAGTATACAATTAGTAATTGAGATTTGATTTCACCCAGTCGAATAACCAAATCAAATTTAATAGATATAAATTAAAATCCAACGAAAAATTAACAACTGCAAAATTACCTGCCAAACAAAGCTTCTCAAGTGCTCCAAAAACCTGATCAAGTGAAAAGGGCAACGCGGGCAGGAAGTAAAGAAACACCACATCAAAAGGTGTCCATTTTTCTGGCACATATAGCAGTTCTCCCTGCCAGCACTTAATGATGTCATACTTTTCTTTGATGCAGGCTAATACTAATAAGGAGTCGTGGACAACAAGCAATAATTGGCAAGGTGATGAACTGACAATTTGGTCCACAAATTCTTCAGAACCAATTGAAACCAAAACCTTTGAAGTCTCTTGAATTTTCCCTGCGGAGATTATCAAATCAATCTTCCGTTTGTGTTCCTCGTCAGAATTTGTGTCATCAGTGTCAAGAAATGACCAATCTTTCTCCACGAAATCTTCGAAATTAATTACAGAAATTGCTCCTTCATTTGAAGGTGGTGTAGCACCAGTGGAAAATGAACAATAGTGTGAGGATTGAAAAGAAATGATTGAGGATGGGAATGAATGAGAAGAAAGGCGCTGACCATTGGAGTAGTTATGATAACAGAAATTATATGGAGGCTGTAAATGAAGACAAAGTGCAGGCTGACGGAGAGCTGGGGGACGAAGGAGGAGAGCGGATGGTAATAAAACAGAATTCATAGGGAAGTTTTCTATTAACTAGCACAGATATTGGGAAGTTCAAGGTGAGCAATTGCAATTATCTATTGATGCTTTAGCATTCAACTAATAAACGGTCCACTCTAATTTCAACATGCCTCAAACTCTTGCTCTTAATCTTTTTATCCGTACTCCTAGACGAGCCATGCCATTTTATTTGATGTACCTGTCATCAATAATGCATTGAATACCAATAGTTAAAAAATACAACACAACCTAGAGAAGATATGAGACTTATAACCTACATGTCTTAATGTGAATATGACATTATTGATAAAGTTAAAGTTCACAAGCAATTACTAACAACAATTTTCCGAAGTTTTTTTAACAATCTGGCGTTCGATTTTAAGATTCCAACCCAATGATCAATTGAAGCCCATGTCCAGCAATTTTAAATCACTAAATTCCCTTGACTAATAAAACATCAAAAAAACTAAAATATGAAATAAACTCTAGCAGCAGCTAAGAAACCTATAGAAATCATATAAGAAGACTGAAATTAAAGAGTGACTTGATCTCACGAGGTCAAATTAGCAATGCTATGAGTCCCAATATGCCATTGCAGCTAACAAACCTATGCATTCATCCAACAACCTAGATTAGAATTTAGTATCATCGCATACTTACCACGGAACCCTTCCACCACAACACAAGTGGTGAACTATAAAAGCAATGATGGAACTAGTAGTATAACAATTCTTGAGACAAAGAGGTGTTTGGTGTAACAGAAATTATAAACTTAATAACTTATAGATTATAATAGAAAATATGTGATTATGACTTCATGCAGCAGTTATAAGTTTACAGTTCTAACACAGGTTTAGAATTAAAAGCCACCAGCAAAAAGCTATAAGCACACTTGTTTGAGTTTTTTTAAACTCTTTATTGAGCTACATGCGAAAACCGGAAAATAATATCTAACAAACGCCCTCAGAATGAAAGCTGCTCCAATTGTACATAACAGTCTTATCCACTGAAAATAGAAGAAAAGATGCAGATTCTGACATGGTCATTTAACACAGTAGACATCAAGAGTAATAGACCTGGGCAAGGATTTCATTTTTAAGCGCAACAACACATGACGGAAACCTTTACGAAGATTTTTCTAGAGTTTAGGGTGAGAGAGAAGGATGGTGGCTAATTATCTGTTTGGCTGCTAACAAAATGTGGGGAAAAAACCCACAACAGTTTTTGGTTTGAATGCCTGTTACAGTTTTGAGGCTTATTTTCTTCGTGATTTAAATTCCATTTCACTTCGAACTACAATTTATCTCAGCCACCACACAAAAACTTAAGTTGCTCCTTACACATTAAACATAAACATAAAGACCCAAACAAAATAAAACCATGAAATATGAATGAGATAAGTGAGTGATTTGATTGTGTATTCATCTTAACAATTAATATTAAGCTAAACAGAAAGAGCACAACAGAGTGGAGACAGAGGGAGAGGGAGAGGGACAGAGAGGGGGAAAGAGTACTAAGAAAATACACAAACACAACATGAACATACAAAGCTCTATGTTAAGAAAGTGAGCAAAAGGATTGCAGAGAGGGAACCTTGCAGGGAATGAAGTGGGTAGCTCAGAAGATACATATATATATATATATATATATATATATATATAGAGAGAGAGAGAGAGAGAGAGAGAGAGAGAGAGAGAAGGGGGTATCTTCTCAGAGAAGCCCTAAGGGGGTGTATGGGAAAACTAGAACTACTAGCTTTTAGCTTTTTGCTATTACTTTTAGCTGCAAGTTATAATCTATTTCAAACACTCAAAATTTCTAATACAAATTATAATTACTTTTTCTTCTATTTCAACTTCAAACTATAATCTTTACAAAACATTTACAACTTCTACTCTAATCTATAAACTACCACTTTTAGAAATTTAACACAAATCTTCAAACAGGACAATGCAATTACCTTGTTTTTATTTTTCTGACTAAAACTTAGTACAATGCAATTAACTTGTTTATTTTACCCAGTAACCTTTTATATTATATTATTAAATAAATTATATGGTATGTAAAATATAAAATATAAAATAATTAATATTATAATTCAATTTCATCCAATAGCTGATTCATTCTAATCCCAGCGTATAATTATTACAATTTAATTTTACTATATAACTAATACAATTCAATTCTCGGATTTATTCAATTCAATCCGAGCCCAAACTCTGACACGAGGCACCGATATTTTATGAAATTATTGAGTTTACTGTTACACGAGGTACCGAGATTTTATCAAATTGTCAAAAACTTCACAATTTTACATTATATAATGATTATATATATAGTTCTTGGGAAAAAAAGTGAAGAATCAAGAGTAGCAGAGACAATTTTACATCACATATATATAGTTCTGTTTCTGTTAGAAGGGTATATACCTTTAGCAAGGAGAGAGAGAAGACCCCTGTACTAAGAACAACAGCAGAGAGAGAGACGTCAACGGACGTGATGGTCGACGGACGTGGTACCGCCGTTGTCGCAGTAGCAGCGGTGGCGCTAGGTTATGCGAGCTGTTGCGATGGCAGAAGGAAAGGGAGAGGATAGTCGACCAAATTATTAGGTGCCTTGGGAAGGTACGAATAGAATGATATAAGAATAAATGTAAGATAGAATGTAATAAAATATTTATAATGCTCATTCTAATATTTAGTTGGGATTTTTTAGTAAAAGGATTAAAAATAAAAAAAATTTAAATTGTAAAATTTATTAATAAAATTTTTAACGCACAATATTTAATTACTTACAATACAGATAAATTTATCTGTCGTTCTTTCTAGTATTGACAAATATTAACAGATAAATTTTAATGTTTCGTGAAACAAACACAATTTACTAAATTGATAAATTTATCTTTTTTTTTTTAATATTGACAAATATTAGACAAATAAATTTATCTATTTCTTTCTAGTATTAATAAATTCTAGACAGATAAATTTATCTTTTTTGTAAAATAAGCATAATTGACATATAAATTTATCTGTCTGTTTATTTTTACAAGATAAATAAATTTATATGTGTACTTTATACGTGTTTTGAAGAGGTACAGTGTTCTTCATGCAGATAAATTTATCTATCTATTTATTTGTACAAAACAGATAAATTTATCTGTGTACTTTATATGTATTTTAAAAAAATATAATATTTTTCGTATAGATAAAAGTACAAATTCTTTCTTGTTTTCCTAAAAATAAGTCACCAATATTTTTCAACGGTATCATTTTCAAAACCCTAATAGTTATACAATTTATTCATTTTAAAAACCATAATAGTTAATTTCATATGCTGAAGTTTTTCAATTTTATCTTTTCATACAATTTATTTATTATCTGTGTATCATCCTCTCATCATACATGGTCGGCCTTGGAGTTAAAGCTCTAAAGTCATTGCCTTAGGCTTTCAAAAAATATTAAAAATACGAGAGAGCTATTCTTCCTGAAGAAGTGTACCAAAATTTTTAATAAAATTTTAGTTTAAATATTCTTATACTTTGATTATAGCTAAAAAAATTTTATATATTGTGTTTTTTAATATATTTTTATAATAAAATCGTTTATTTTGTAGTATTTATTAATTTTATCACTAACATAAAAAATTAAATTAATTGAATAGTTTTAACTACATGATTTGATTATTTTTATTTTTTTATTATTTTTTGTAAAATTAGATTACCATCCATTTATATTTCAACAAATGTGATCTACTCACAAAACTATTAATGTCTAATTAATTTAATTTTTTATAAAAAATTTACATAATAAATATCACATAATAAATAGTTTCGATCATAAAAATATATAAAAAAATCGAAATAATAAATTAATTACATCCGAATTAAAAAAATACTGATAACATTCTCAATGTTCAAAACTGTGAGAACATTCTCAGTGTCAATAAACTGTGAGAACATTTTCACTGCATGTATAAGAATATTCTCACTGGTTCTCTATGCACTTTCCATTAACATATTTATTTCTTCGCATTGAGCGCCAGTCTTGCTGCAATCCTAGAACTCTCGTTTTCCTCCTGATAGAATCACGTCGTCTCGTTCCTGAGCGTCGCCGCCAACATCTTCTCCCTCGCTTGCTTCATCGGGTGTTCTCCAACCACGTCCTAGAAGAAAATGATGAAGCATGTTGAAGACAAGTGCCGCCGACGAAACTCCGATCAGGAGAAAATAGTATTTTTCGATCTCTTTGACTATGTGGTTGTGATCGAGATTGTAGTAGACACTGAGGACGGTGCTGAGAACATAGGCGAAAAAGGCATTGAGGGAGCCACAAACGACGGAGCCGACGAGAGCGTAGGCTCATTCGGAAGGGTTCATTTTCGCCAAGCGCCAAAAAGAGTTAACTTGGTCCTTGAAGGTGAGTTTTTCGAGGCAGTAGTTTGGGTGGGAGGTGTCGAGGGTGAAACTAAAGTTGGAAGTAGAAAAGTCAAAGAGCTGACGGGAATTATTCGGTCAAATTGTTCGATAAAGGGTAGCACAGCCCTTAAAAATAAGAGTACAAATTAGTGTATACATATACTATATATAAATATATTAACAAAAGTATTTTAACTTTGTTTGTTTGATACATAATCTTGTAATTTGTTATTGTTAATTTAATATTTTTTGTTGCTTAATTATTATAATCTTGCATTGAAACATTTTAAGTTTGGGTAATTATTATAATTTGGTCATTAAAATGTAATTTTTAACAATTAATTTGTCACTTGACTATTTAAATTTCATGTTGATATATTTTATTTTTGAATTAGTATAATATTTTAGTCGTTAAATTGAATACTTTTAAAAGTGGTGAAATATTCATATTGATCACTTGAAATTTAAATAAAGATATGTAATATGAGTTTGACATGTCTAGTAAAATTAGCATTCATCTAGTATGTTAAAATTCTAAAAATAATAGTGATAAAACCAAATCGCCATTAATTTACTTAATTTTTGTTGTTTTGTGGCTGACTTTTTGTATTTAAAAAATTTAAAATTTTGATGAATAAATCAAACACATTATTATGATAGGTATATTTGTTTGAAAATTTGTAAATATT
>JAOTRH010000002.1:12278056-12304616 GCA_034768845.1 Heliamphora exappendiculata
GTGAATCAGGCAGTATATCTCCTTACGACTGGTGCTCGTGAAAGTGCTTTCAGGAACATCAAGACCATAGCTGAGTGCCTTGCGGATGAACTTATTAATGCTGCCAAGGGATCTTCCAACAGGTGAAGAATTGGTCTACCTTTTCCTTGTATTATTGTTGTCGTGGGCTCTGTTTTTTTTGGGATGGCTCGTTCTTCTCTTTCCGCGAGGCTATCCATTTAATTTTCCTTTTTCACTGTTAGTATTTAATTTTGCAACCAATTTTACTTGCATAGTTGTTGACCCCCCTCTTGTTTTGGCGTGCCATGCAGCTATGCTATCAAAAAGAAAGATGAGATTGAGAGGGTTGCAAAAGCCAACCGTTAAGAATAAGATTGTTGGACGGAAATGGAGCAGGGTTCGACAAGACATTTGCTTGAGGTCCTTCCTAGTTTTTGGCAATTACAAGCCATAAAGAAACTTATCTGTTGGTGAACCATTTGCTCTTTCTATTTTTATTTAATGGATTAAGGTTCGTTCTCTATTCTGGGTTTTGTTTTGTTGCAATTATTGATATTGAGGATATGATATGGTTGTCTTTGATCTGTTTCTTAAAAGTTCAAATTTTAAAACCTAGTATTGGTGTCTTGTTTGGTTGTAACTGAAAAATCACAATGGATATCTTTTACTCTTGATTCAACTTTTACCTTGTCCCATACAGCTTGCTGCTCTTTGTGAATGTTTCTGGCTGTTCTTGTGGCTAGAGTTCACTTTTTAAAATTCTAATTTAAAAAGAAATTACAGATATATTAAATTACTGATATATATAAGTTTTCTTTTTCAAACACCTCATAGCCACGATAATGGTTAGCAACCAACTTGTACGGCAAATTATTTTATTTAGCTTTTGTTTTTTGTCCTTTTTTTTAATTTTTTTTTGCTCTTATATTTTTAATCTTCTCGTTAAGAAGGTGAGTTGACCTACAGAAGAGTTGACCTACAGATGAGTTGAAATTATATTCATTGAGTACGTAAGGTCAAAAAATAATATCGTGGATCCATTAATCAAGGATTTTGTTAACCCAAGGGTTTTTTAAATGGATACTATTTTATATTTTTAAAATCAAAGTGTTAATACATTTTGAACAAACAAAGTTGACACCTTAGCAAAAAAAAATGACTTTTATCTCAAAATGTTCATGCACTTAAGTGTTTTTTGAATAGAATATTTTGTATTAATTTTAATTGAAAATTAAGTCAAATATTTTAAAAGCAAAGTATACTTGAAGCATATCAAGTGTGTCAACACCCATTAATCAAATGCTTTGACACCCTAACTATTTTTCAAGTTGATCTTCAGGTACCAAAAAGTTAGTGTCGACGCAAACTAGTTTTGTGTCAACACAAAAGTGCCGAAATGCCTAGGACTTTTTTTGAGTCCATCCAAACTAGATTCGTGTCAACACAAAAGTGATCATCACTTTTGATTTCTGGAACTTTGGGTCGACACAAATAGAAATTGTGTCGACACAAAACAACTGAAACCTCATGCAGATTTTTTGTGTCGATCCCAAGATAAATCATGTCGACCCAAAAGTCCCGAGTCTCCCGGCAGAACTTTGGTGTCGACCCCAAGAAGATTAGTGTCGACACAAAACAACCGAAACTGACTGCAAAATTTTGGTGTCGACTCCAAAGCATATTTGTGTTGACACAAAAGTACCGAGGCTTCCTGCAGAAATTTAGTATCGACACCAGAGATAAGTTGAGTCGACACAAAATGGTTCCTCCGGATGCTGAAATTTCAAACGAGTCAACACAAGATTAAATTGTGTCGACACCAGAACGTTGGAAGGTAAAGTGCAGAATTTGTGTCAACCCCACAAAAGATTCGTGTCGACCCAACCACTTGAAAAATCATGCCCTAAACACTTTGCGCCGACACCACAATTATTTGTGTCGACCCTAAAGACGAAAATTCAAAATTCGACAGATCTCAACGGTTGAATTTTTGGCATTTAATGCCCCTACCTACCTACAACGGTCAAGAACTCACAAGAACTTATATAACGAATTACTTCTCAGTATTTAAGAGGATTGGAGACTTGTATTTACTATTCTATTGCTAAAACCAATATTAGAAATCATCAAGCTCGTATTTATTGCTGCAACTCCTATTTTTGTTCCTCATCTCTCTTTACTATTTTATTTATTGTAAATCAATATTGTAAAGAGAGTGAGTATTTTTTTATTTATTATATTTTATTTATTATAATTAAGAGTGAGTCACCCTTTAACCTTTGAGTAAGTGAGTGAAACTCATCAATGATGAGTTCAAGAAAGATTAGAAAAAAATATAAGCTTGTTTTCATAGGCTCTTCTTGAAACTGACATAGGCTCTTCTTGAAACTGACATAGGCTTGTGAATGTGCCCGTAAATATTCAGATAGTTCAAGAAGAATCTTGAAACATGTAAAGACTTAGAATATGCCCGGAAGTATTCTGAATAGTGAAAATACTTAACAGATATCTTGACGAGTGGATATAGGTTAGGATAAAGACGAACCACTATAAATCTCTGGTGTTTGTTTCTATTTCTCTATCCCTCATCTTTTAATATTTGCATTGCTTAAATATTTACATATCTTGTTTTATTGTAATATTAAAATATTTCTAAAAATATTTTTAAATTGCTATTTATTGTTTAAAGACCCAATTCACCTCCCATCTTGGGTTGCTAACATCTAACAGGTTTGACCAGAGAACAAGTGAATTACTCATCGAGGAGAATTGGACTAAAGCCTATTACTAAAGAGACACCTTAATGGCAACCCAACGTAACTGACTAAAGATCCCAAGATCTAGGTTCAATTGGACAGCCGAATTATGTGTGACTCTAGGAGAATCATTAAGGAGATTAACTCCTACCCATTTATGTGATGAAATAGTGATGTCTGCAGCGTGTTTTAGAATAAGCTATGCTTTTAATGATTCTTATATCTTGGATATCCAAGTGGAGTATTATAGAATACTCTTAATAAAAATCACCTATATGAGTGTGAACTGGCCGGTTCTATGAGAATTTTTAAGGCAAAATTCTATGGAACACTCATGAATGACCAGGCATGTTCCGGGTCGAAATGAACACAACCGTGAGAACCAAGCTGTGTTAGAAATATTCTGTGTGAACTCTATTATCTTGACTTACACAAACAGCAGAACGGTTCAAGACTTCATATTCACTTATTAGCCCGTAATTTCGATAATTTTTACAAGGGAAGGTTCAAAGCCAAAAGCTACCTATCCTATACAGAATTTTTCTTTTATCAAACTTTCTCTGTGTCAGCATCTTGTTGCATTTTGTTTTTCGTCAAATTCCATTCGTGTGGGGAATTGTTGAAAAATAGTGGGTTTTGAACTTATGCGAACATGATTTTAGCTAACTTTAGAGCAAAATAACTTTGGATTGGATAATTCATTTGTTATGATTTCAAATCCTAATATGTTTGTCTCCATGAGTAGTTTATCATGGCTTTTACGGCGTTCAAAATCGATAACGGGTGAATGAGAAATTGACTACTAAGGTGAGCCTTGGAAGTTAGAAATATGAAGGTATCTTGAAGGCAAAAAGCCTTATCCCACATCGAATAAAGATGAAAGATTATGATGGCTTATATACCTTAGGTTAGAGATAAATTGCTGGCCATTTGGGTCATCCCAACTTTTGTTGGGAGAAGAGTTATGGACAAAGTTCAACTTGGTCCATTAAACCACGCACGCATGCCCGCCGCCACCGCTGCTGCCTCTCGCCTGCCCGACCAACTAGCTGGCCATGCCGAGCCGGGCCGGGCTCGGGTCCGTAGATCATAGGTCGTGGGTCGCAAGTCGCGGGTCTGGGGTCGCGGGTCGCGTCGGTTCAACCCTTATCTTTTTGCGGGAAATTAATTTGAAATTTTGGATTTAAATTTTTGCGAAAAAATTTAAAATTGCGTTACCTTCAATTCCGAACTGGTTCGTTATCGAACCGAACCGGGACGCGACTGTTCCGAATGGTTCGTGTCTGTTAGGCGTCTAATCGCCAAGGGCCGAACCAATATGGTAATGGTTTGGTTCATCTGAAGCGATGCTTCCATTGCTTATATAAAGGCAGCTTCAGACCCGTTTTATTCATTCGATTTTCCTCTTCTTCCTCCTCTATTACCGAAGTTCTGCTCTTCTACTCCTGCGTATTTTCTGTTCTTGTGAGATAGTTGAACACAGTCTGAGTTCGCCGAAGGATCAGATTGCTGTGCTACTTCTGATACTTGAAGATTGTTGTATTCCGGGGGACGTTTGCCGTGAACTCAAAATTCCGTAGGAAGGCAATTTCGTCTTAAGGAGATCGTGTCAAATACAAACCTCAATCATTCGTTTACTGTTTCAGGTTCTTTAATTTCAGTATTTACAAATTCTGAATTTCGGGTTATTTACATATATAGATACTGTTTTATTTTACTTCAAAATTCCTTTACAGTTTTTTCTTTATATTTCAGTAGTTTTTATTTTGTCATAGTTTTTATATAAACAGATTGTTTATAAAACGGATTAGATTGTTAGTAATTGTTATTTTTCTTACAATTTATACCCTGCAAAGTGCAAATTGGGTTTATTTAGGCTATATTTAATTTATTGGGATGAATAATATAATAGAATGACATTTCTCATTGAAAATCCATTCAAATATTTGTATAAAATCCAGGGGTCTCTCTCTCTCTTTTTTTTCTTTTTTCTACTTGATGCAAAAATTTTAAATAAGATAACTTACACTTACCTCTCATAAAGTTTAAGCTTATTACATGGACCTCCTATGTGGTCTCTGAAATTACACTGTCCTCCTCTGTCAGACTTATCAAGCAGACGTCGTTCACGAAAAATAAAATTTTACTTTTTTACCCTTTACTTCACAGCTCTTATTCTGCTTCTTTCTTTACTCTAATTCTACAGTAAGCTCAAAAATCAACCCTAACCCCCAAAAATTCATTAACACATAAAGAACTGTAGGAGAGTCGTCACCTATTAACATATAATTTTTTTAAATAAATACATAAATAATTATGGGTCAAACCGCTAGGTCAAATAGCTTGAGTAAGCCAATATTAAGAATATGGATAAAAGAAAGTCAATGCGAAACTTCTCAAGATAAGTATGACACCCGACCTACTCGGATACAGTAGAACTACTCGGGTAGACCTACTCGTGTGTAATACTTCTACTCATAATTCGTATCACTCATGACTCGAGCTACTCACCCTTTCAGTTGCTCGGGTACAAAACTTTTGCTCATAACACAAGTCATTCATGACTGGAGCTACTCACCCCTCTTGTAGCTCGGGTGTGATACTTCTGCTTAGAACTCGAGTTAACTATGACCCGAGCTACTCGCCCCTCTGGTAGCTCGGATGCAATACTCATAACTCGAGTCACTCATGAACCTAGCTCCTCGGATATTCTTTCACTTAACCAGTGTCAACTACTCTAACCTAGGTACTCAGGTGATGAGATAAATTACTTATTCCACCGGTGACTCGAATTATTGTGAATCCGAGCTGTTGGGACCCCCAATAGCTCGGCCAACTAATATCGCTGTTCATCATGCAGAGGCAGAAGATATTCCATAGCACTGACTATGAAGCGTAGTCCTGACTACGAATGAAGACCTTCCATAGCACAGACTATGAAGCGTAGCCCTGGATATGACAGTAGCCCTGACTACTTGCCATGGCATGGACCATGAAGACAGCACAGATTGTATTATTGCCATGGCACTGACCATTAAGACAACACAGACTGTATTATTATCACGACACGGGTCGTAAAGACAGCACGAACTGTAATGTAGCTCTGACCACCTAATCATGACGACATAGCACCGACTATGTAGCCCAGTACAGACTGAACAACCAAGATATAGAACAAACTATATGATTATAGATTCCTCTGATAATCGAAAGACTATCTCAGAGATAATGAAGATACTCGTAGTACAATCCTGCACGGGACGTTGAGAGACATGTGGCTTGATGGCTAAGGAAACAATTTGTCAAGTCATACAGATCCTCCCACTCGGGTCACTCGAATGACCCCCGAGTCACTCGACCCGAGTGGGTCAGGTACTTAACACGAGCTGGCCAGGTGCCCGTGGAGCTTCTGTTGGCAGATTTAGTTGAGTTGGAGTAGAACACTACTTGGCTGATTATCGGATAAAATCTCTTGATTCTCCGTTATCGCCTCTCATAATTTGATTCAATCTCTTAAAAGAGTACTATCCGAACTCCAACATGGCTCCTCTAAGTGCTATAAATATGAGGAATAACTATACTTTCGAATCAATCAGATTTTGATAATCAGATATATTGTTCATACTGTCAGTATTTCATACTCAATTAGCCTTCACCTTCACCTTCACCCAACCTCGTCTATCTCCGTTGTGTTTCTGACTACTAATATTTTAATTGAATTCCCTCGTTAAGTAGAAATTTTTGAATTTGTTATTTATGGAAAAAAAATTGATATCTGTAATTATATAAATAGGTTATATTTAATCATAAACAAATGAGTGAAAATTATAATTTTAAGAAAAAAATTGTATAACAAATATTTTTCGATCATATAACTAAAAAAATCAAATAAATTTTATTTTTTGTACGAATAACAAAGTCGACGAACTCTACATAACTAACGAATCTAATCATTAAAATATATTTAAAAACTATACCTATAAAAAACACTACAACATCCTGTGCTTTTAAAATAAATTATGCTAGCTTGAAACTTACTTAGTACTTAGATTACCATCAACTTACAATTCTCCCACAACCTTCAATTAAAGAATGTGCTTTCAAATTAATTGGTTCCTATTTAGAAGAAAAATAATATAGTGTACACTATCTAGTTATAATAAATAATATTATATTATTCATATTTTAATGATCATATTTGAATATCATATAATATGGTATCTTACGTGTAAGTAGTCATCTACATCTTTCATCTCTAATAACCATTTTTTAATACTTTGTTTTAATATTTTGTAGGTTCAAAATGGATTTATAATGATTATTTGAATTGTTTATCACTTGTTACATAAAAAAATTGTTTCAAAAAATATTTAATTTAATCAAATGATTTATAAAAATAAAAAAATACCAATGTCATTCAGCCAAATTTCGAAAAAAATCAATGTAGTTCACCCTTTATAATTATTATATTCTTTCTTAATTGGGATCCTTTATATATTAATTTAATTAAAATCTATTGTGTATAAAGAAATGTTTAGCGCGTTCATCGTCACTAAGTATAAAATAATTATGCTTCTCCCTCTCCGTTCTCTTGTTTTCTCGTCCATTTATATAAAATAAATATTTTTTAAATATAAATATATGTACAAAATTTATTTATGAAAATATAATAAATTTAAAATATAAGAAAATTTATATTTATATCTTACTTTTTATCTCTATTGCTTACATTATGTATTTTAGTTTTATTAATTCATTAATACTATTTTTTATTTATTAAATTATTTATCTCTTATTAATATTATTTTTTTAAATTTTAGAAATCATTATTTGTTATTTTTTGTGACTATTTCGATCAAATAGAGAAAAAAAATAAGAGATATAATTCTACAATCTCACCGCATGATTATCATCCTTAGGATAGGTTAATACTTCATCATCCACGAATAAATATTCAATGCTCTTATAACAAGTTTTGGTGGTGCTCTAACTTCACAATTATTAATGTGCTTAGTATGATTTATTATTTTTTTGTTACTATTTTATTTAACATGTAAAAATGTGTTATTCAGTTATTTAAATAGAGTATTATTTTAAAAATATTAAATAATTATTCATCATTTACTGCTTACCAGTGTAGCAGACGCCAAGTGTAAACGGATCAAAACAAAAAAATGAAGAATAGTGAGTTATGGCATTCCTCACATTATTTAATTTAATCACATTTTCAAACTGCCCAATAAAAATCACGTTTTAAATGCAAATTCACAATAAAACCCCTCCTTATAACACAACTTTCTCTCTCACACGACAGATAAACATATTTCTTGGTTGTCAATAGATTTAAAATTAGTTTTTTATTTTTTATTTAAAAGCTTAAAAAGTTAAAAAAAATTATTTTTAACTCAAAAACTTTTAGATTTTCTTACTTTTTACATAATTTTTTTTATATTTTTTAAAAATATCATAACTTTTATTATACACATTTATTTTTTTATAAAAATTATATTTTTTAAAATCTACCAAGTAAGATCCATATTGAATATAAAATTATTTAAAAATAAATTTTAAAAATTATAATAATTTTAAACAAATTTTTTTGTCTTTTGACTCTAAAGTCACATATATCTCGACCAAACAAACTTTTTTTTTATTTTTTAACTTAAACTATCTTAAAAGCAAAAAAAATAGGCTTAAATCCGGTTGGCAAACCAAATTTATTAATCAAACCATCCAATTACATCAAAACTAAGGCTTAGTTTGGATAATTTATTAGTATTTAAGATGCTCTTTATTTTCCATAGATTTTTTTCTATTTTGATTAAAACTTTTTACTCTTAATATTTATTTCAACGAGAAGAACAAAAAAAATTACCATAAAATTTTTTTACTAAAAATAAAAAGAAACAACAAATTCAGGCTTATTGAATTTTTATATTTTAATTAATTTTTTAAACTTGTTAATTCGTCTCGCCAAAATATTTAGAATAATTAAATTAAACATTTTAAAAAATAAAAAATAGAATAAATAATAAAATAATTTAATTTACTATTATTTCAAAGGAAAAAATACGGGAGCACATCCTAAACTATAATTGAGTATTAGTTAATGCTTCTTAACTTTAAAATAGTACATTTTGATCCTTCAACTATTAAAATATGTACAAAATGCTTTCCACTTGGAGCGGTGAAAATATCACAAATTAAAAAATTAAGTGATCTGAATGTATAATTTTAAAGTTAATGGAGAATAACTTTTCCTATACATTTTTTTTTGTTTTTAGGCCCCGATTGGTAACTAACTTAAAATATAATTTTTTTACCTTTTGCATTTTTTGCTAAAAAGCTAAATTGAGTTCTTAGTAGATTGTTTGGCAACTTAGTTTTTAAGCTAATTTTTTTTAAGTTAGTTGTTTGAGTATAAGCTAATTTTTTTACTTTTTGTTCAAAATTAAAAATTTCACCATTTTATATATTTAATATTAAAAATTATATGTAATTGATAGTGGTAGCAAATAGGTTATGAATGAGGAGTATTATTGTATTTCAAAAATGGTGAGAGATTAATTTAAATATTCTGAGAGTTTGTATTTTGATTTGATTTTTTAACTTTTTAGCTTTTTTATTTTTTCGCCAAACGGGCAAAATTGTTTTTTTTTAGTTTTTATCTAAAAAGTCAAAAAAGCAAATTGCCAACAAGAACTTTAATAAAAAATTTAGCATTAATCAAAACGAGTGTATTTTATAGTTCCTTCTCTTCATAAAAATTGAAAAAATGTAAAAATTATTTATCCAAGAAATTAAAAAGTTCAAAGAAGATTTTAAAAAAAAGTCAACTTCACAGTTTTTTTTGCCTTTAGTAGTTTTTCAGTTTTAGTAATTTTATTTAATTTTAGCTCGAATAAACATATATTTTAAATTACACTCGTTCTAATAATTTTAAAAAACAAAAAAATTAAACCAAATGAAAAAAAAAATCATAAAAAACAGGGGGAAAAACTCAAAAAAAAGCTGTTAAACTTTTTACACCAGGCTACAAACTCTACTTTATGGAGTTCACATTTCTAATTCGAGCATTTGATTGAGATGAAACTTCCATGGATATCTGTTACAGCTCTCTCTCTCTCTCTCTCTCTCTCTCTCTACTATATATAAACATGGTTATTGGAAAAGGAAAACCAATTTAAAACCATTCTGCCCTTCATCTTTATACCTCAGAAAATCACAAACCCTCAAATTTTTCCACCACATTTTACGCTTTCTCTCACATTTTGCTACCCAACCAAACTCACCTCTTAAGGCTCTTCTTCCTGGGAGAATCAATCATCATCCTTCCTTTTCCTTATTCCATTCATCTCTTCCCAAAACACAGTCACGCCTCCAATTCATCTTCTTGTCCTGAGGCAACTAATTTCCCTATCTCCCTCACGTTGTTGGGTTTTTTTTTTCTTCCTTTTTTTCATTGTGACATTGTTATTATTTTTCAATAATACAAAGTTGCTTCCTGGATTTGTTTTTTTAGGGCGTTTGTTTCTGCGGTGATAAATGAGATTTGGGTTGGGGGCGTTAGCTTTGAAGTTCTTTCTCGGTAGATCGTCTCACCTAATGAATTTTGAGCATTTCTTTACTCTTTCCTTTTAATTTCATTGAATTTGGCTCGGATCTTTGTCCCTACATTTGATCACAATTGTTCCATTTTCAAATAGTATTTGAGTATTTTCTTTGTTATGTAAGTTTATGTTGATTTGGTTAAATGAAATGGGTATATGAGTGGTGCTTAAAGATTTCTTCCTTCTTTTTTATTTTTATTGTGGCATTGTTATTATTTTTCAATACAATGTTGCTATGTGGATTTCTTTTTTAGGGGGTTTGTTTCTGCGGTGATAATGAGAATTGGGTTGTGTGCGTTAGCTTTGAAGTTCTTTCTCTGCGGATCGTCTTACATTATGAATTTCGAGCGTTTCGTTTAGCTTTCCTCTTAATTTTATTGAATTTGGCTAGAATCTTTGCCCCTACATTTGATCAGAATTGTTCTATTTTCAAGCAGTATTTGAATATTTTCTTCGTTATGTAAGCTTATGTTGTGTTGGTCAAATGAAATTGGTATATGAGTGGTGCTTAAAGATTTTTATTGTTTCTTTTCCCTACTTTGATTGTGATTGGGAATGTGGGTTTTGTTTTGAAGCTCTTTGTTGGTGGATGGCACTAGATTGTGGTATATAATGTACACATGAAGAATTGTTACAATATCTTTTTATGTTTTGTTGTGAAACTCTCTATGCCAGCAAATTTGTAAACTCATTTTGTTATACATCAGAAGAAAAAATATTAAAATTTGTTTGGAAGAAGTTTGGATGTGGAGGAACTTTCTAATCCTCCCAATTCCCCTCGAATCTTCACTATTGAATTTACAGTCTGAATTCTTTATTTTTCTTCTTATTGACAGGTATGATGACCCCATAGATCTTTTGTTCTATATATCTCGAGCATTTTCCGTTTCCTAGTGGGATCGCTCAATTTTTTTGTATAAAATGGGCATATCCTTTTCCTGTCCATTCACTGATCTCGATGATCTGGATAGACGGTTTGAGGCTTTTTTGGCTAGATCGATGAGCTTTGATGGCGGTGATGTGAGGACAGCATTGCGATCTGTTAGTTTCAATGGTCGAGATTCTGAACCTGCCATGATGAAATCTTTTGGTTCCGGAAAGATGATATTTGAAGGGTCTCTTAACTTTAGAGGGAGGGAATTGGAGACAAGTTTCTCATTTAGAGCTCCTTCAGATATGGAGGACAATGTGTTCGTTAGATCTTCCAGCCCCATGAGCAGAGAAATTGGTGAAAATTTGGCAATAAATAGCCAAACGCACAAAATGCCGTTATGGGAGGCAAGTAGCAAAAGATTTCAGGCTGCATTAAGGTTGCAGAAGGTGTACAAAAGTTTTCGTACCAGAAGACAGCTAGCAGATTGTGCTGTTCTAGTCGAGCAGAAATGGTATGTTTTTCTCTGGATGACATTCTCTTCTAAAAGAGATTATCTTAATATCCCTAGCATTTGAAAGTAAAGGTCCATCCTTTAGAATGCAGTGATTACAAGTTATAGGGAGCCATTTCAGGTATTGAGATTAGATCAATGAAATGGCCTCCATTTCTTTGGATTAACACAACCCTTTTCCATGTCGTGAAATAGATCTGGAATTAAGGAAATCCCAGAGTGGAATGTTTCATTCAAGTGTGGTGCTCTGAAATCCCATTTATCTTGATGTTAGTTATTTGTCAATATTGTGTTCAATTTATTTTGATACACATCGTAGGTGGAAGTTATTGGATTTTGCAGAACTCAGGCGGAGTTCTATATCGTTCTTTGACATTGAGAAACCAGAAACTGCTGTTTCACGTTGGTCAAGAGCTAGAACCCGTGCAGCCAAGGTAAGTTTCAGATGCTTCATGCATACTTAATACAAATTTGTTGTAGGTCTGATCTGTTGGCCTTTTCTCCATTTGGAGGTTGGGAAAGGTTTATCACAGGATGAAAGGGCTCGAAAACTTGCTTTACAGCATTGGCTTGAGGCAGTGAGTTCCATTTCTCGTGAAGGAATTTTTGAAATGATACTATGTGGTATTCTTCGTAGTCTCTTTGTTGATTTTAGTCTTATTGTGAACAGATTGATCCTCGGCACCGTTATGGTCATAATCTTCAATTCTATTATGTCAATTGGCTCCACTGTCAGAGTAAACAGCCGTTCTTTTATTGGTACGAACAAATGGACTGGAAAGCAATCGAGAAGAAACATTTAAAAAAAAATTTCAAATGTAAGATTGTTTCATTCGGCAATTTCAATTAATAAATCTGAAATTGCAGGCTTGACATAGGAGAAGGTAGAGAAGTGAATCTTGACAGATGCCCTCGATCAGGGCTTCAACAACAGTGCATCAAATATCTTGGTCCAGTGAGCCTCATCTTCCTTCTCGGAGATTCTTATTTTTACTATAGTCCTAAGAATGAACATCTCCTTTTTGAAGTTCTTAATTCTTCTTTCCTACAATTTTGAATCTAGCCAACAATATATCATTGTTGGTTACCTATTTCAACGATTGATCTTGAAATGAAATATCAAGAATCATATCTTTAGATGAAAGTTGCGGTACCAATAATTTCTGATTCACTTTGCAGACAGAAAGGAAGGCTTATGAAGTTACAGTGGAGGATGGGAAGTTCTTCTACAGACTGTCAGGGAAGCTTCTTGATACAAGGGGAGGGCCTCAAGATGCTAAGTGGATTTTTGTCCTCAGCACCTCCAAGACTTTGTATGTTGGGCAAAAGCACAAAGGCACATTTCAACATTCAAGTTTCTTGGCCGGAGGCGCCACATTATCTGCTGGGAGAATAGTGGTGGAAGATGGTATTCTTAAGGTGCACAACTCATATATTTTCCTTCTCTCACCCCCTCTCCTCTTCTCCTTTCTGACAACTGTTCTAAATTTTTAAGGAGACATTTATACTATTTATACTATCATAGAAAGTAAACACCTCACTTGGTATCAACGAACCCGATTCACGCTTGACGCTTGTGTAATTGCTATAAGACCTTTGTAACCAGCACTGCTCAATTTTTTTTAAAAATCTACATTCCATCGCTAATTTCTATCTTTATCAATAACTTTAAAACCCTAATTCAATTCTGTCTAATGCTTTATTTTTTTCCTATTTAAAAAAAATTCACCTTCTCTCCCTCCCTTATTCAAAAAACTCTAATTTTATGTTCTGTTTCAATATTTTCCTTACATAAATTTAATGATTGCGCATGCATAACGTATGCCAAGAATGCGAGCAATCTGATGTGTTAATCCAAATATGATTTAACAGGCAGTTTGGCCTCACAGTGGGCATTATCTCCCAACGGAGGAGAATTTTGAAGAATTCATGCAATTCTTGAAGGAGCACAATGTAGATCTCAGTATTGTACAGGTTGAAAGAAGTGCTTTACTTTTTTTTTAATTCCTTTTTTTTCCTATTCCAGTATTGAAAGAATGAAGACTTATAAGCCTCTAGTTATTTATCTATTATCCTTTTTTGTTATGTTCAGAAAAACCCAACTGATGAAGAAGAAGCACCACATGGAAAAAGGAGAAGGGAAGCTGCCATGCAAAACAACTTCACAGCACCGAAATTTGTTCAGGTTGCTGAAGAAATCTATGCCAAACAGTCGGGACAAGAGAAAACCGATTCTAGAACACAAGATTGCTACAATGCAAGAAATCCTCACCTGCCCTTGTCTCCATTTTCTCGAAGATTACACTCAAATATTACAGCACTTAAGATACCGAGAAAGGATGATGCGATCAAAATGTTCAAGGAAAATGAGCAACAAGGGCCCGTGGAAACTCCAATGGATGGCTATGAAACCGCAGAAGAATTCTTATCAGATGACGAGTTCACAGTTTCAAAACATAACTTGTTCAATGAGGATGAAGAAAGTGATTATGAAGAACCGATACCAAAAGAGAAGATTATTCAGAGGATAAACTCACACAAAGGAACAAAATCGTATCAGTTGGCTCAGCGATTATCTTGCAGATGGACCACAGGAGCTGGGCCAAGGATCGGGTGCGCAAGGGACTACCCATCGGAGCTCCTAAACCGGGCTCTAGAGGAAGTGAACTTGTCTCCAAGAAGCTCTTTTTCTTCTCCAAGAAGATCGTTTCGTCCGAGTCCGAGGATTTTGACTCCCACAAGTTTGTGTAGAGAAACCATTTCAGGCAGGAGTCCACTTGCTGTAGAGCAAGTGATTTTGCAACAAATAGCAACACCATAATCTAAAGGGCTAGTATGTTCTAGCATACCATGTACTAGGAATTCTTTTTCCATCTTTTGTGTACCATTCTTTCACATGATATTCTTTTGTATATCTTATTGTAAGACCATGAGCGAATATCTAAATAGTTTTTGTGGGTTTTGCTGAAGTGTTTTAGTACTTGTACACGAATGAGCTAAATTCTTCGTAGTTAGAAATATATAGAACAATGTGAACAATTTGATAAATCAGTTCATCAAAACGAGAGAGATGGCAAGTTGCACTTTGTTTTCCATTACAACAATTATGATTAAGGGGTTTTGTTGAGTTTGAGGTTGCTAAAACAGTGAGAGTGGATTACAGTTGAAATTATAAATTTATAGATTTTAAGTTATTTATAACTACAAATATGTGATTATATTTTAAAACTATAAGTAAAAAAACTATAAATACACTTATTTTGATTTTTTAAATTTCTTTGTAGAAAAAAAATTAAAAATTATAATTTAAACTATACCGACCACTTCCAATGCCTTTCAGTGCCCTTACTCTCTTTTTTGGTGGTGTATTATCTACTCTCTCTCTCTTAAAATCTCACTTTCTATATAATACAGCCCTACAACCCTTTTCCCAAAAATCACTTTCCTATCAAAGTTGCAACTAAATATTGCAATAGGCCTTCCCAATGAAAGAAATAGAGAAGAGTAGCATAAAAGAAATGTGTTTCTTTAAGCTAAATTGGTAGAAAGAAAAGGTGAAACAGAGACTCAGAGAGAGAAATACCTCCCCCTCCCATTTAACGGGAGAGAGTTGTAAGCCAAGGAGATGAATGGCAATAGACCAACATTTGTAGATAAATAAAGAGCAAAGCAGATTATAAGAATGGCATGTAGGACCCTTTTTTTATTAAAAAAATCACATAAATGAGCCAATAATTTTCCATCTAAGGCCTAACAAATATCATATAAATAAGGCACAACAGATTTTGTAAGGTTAAACAGTGTCACTTGATGAGAGAAAAAGAAAGCAATCAACAGTAGCTACACTCCAGAGAATGCACGCAACCCCAAGCCCATACGAAGAGTAGTGTGATAGTTTCTTATGTAACCTTTCGCAAGAGGCAGCTCTTTCCCATCCTAACAATTGCTAAAAAAATAGCAAATAAAAGATTCATTTCTCTTTCACTGGCATTGTTTGTCTTCACCAAGCAGTAACCTTATGGGTGACAGCTTTTAAGGGCTAAGCAGAAAATCCACAAATAAATAACATGGTTCAGATCATATCAATGTATCTCAAATCATAAACTATCCAAACATATGACAAAGATCGATCACAAAATTTGTGTTTCTCAACCACCCAAGAAAAAGAGAAAAAAAAAAGAAGAAAAAACTTAAATAGCAATAGATAAGTCCACATCCCAAGACACACGACGAAATAAACATAACATAACAAATAGATGATAACAAAGCACAAAGAAGACTTTGTCACATAGCCAACTATCAAAACCTGAGCGGAGGGGAGGGAGTGAGAACAAATGCAGAGAGATCAGCGTAACCTTCTTGCTTCCCTCTCAGACTCGAGCAACGTGAGCACATCCCCTTCTCTTACCGGGCCCTTAACATTCCTCATGATATGCCTGTTCTGATCGTCAACAAATTTGACTCTCACTTGCGTCACCTGACCCCTTGATCCTGTGCGACCCATAACTTTCACCACAATGGCATGCTTGATCTGAGACTCCATTCTGTGAACAACCCAAACAGATTGTTAAAGACGGATGGGGAGAAACACGGACATATATGTATATATATATATATATAGAGAGAGAGAGAGAGAGAGAGAGAGAGAGAGAGAAGCGGCCGACCTTCACTTCAGAGGGAGGGAGAGGAGGCGCAGGGTCGAAGCTCCAAACTGAAGATACAATTGAACAAATTATAATCCTAGCAGTCGTTGTGATCTATAAATACGGGGAGTTAGGGTTAGGGCACTCAATGAGTTCTTGTGCGGCCCAGGTTTGTAAAATCGGCCCAGCTCCATTGGCTGGGCTGCGGACTCTTTCCCGACTTTTTTTTTATAATTTATTTTTGTTCGCTTAATTTTCGTACTATCATGTTCGTTTCATTTTGTGTTAAGTTTTTATGGCTACGAATAAGAAATGACGCGAAAATAAGATTTATTTTTATTTTTAATTATATAAAATAATTATTTTTTAAAATATAAATATATGTAAAAATTTTGTTTTTTGAGAAATTCAATAAATATAAAATATAAAATGAATAATTACACTTACCTCCCCTGATATTTAAACTTATTACAGAGATCTCCCCTATAGTTTTTGAAATTACACTAATTTTTTTTGAAATTTAATTTTGAACATCAATTGCACCCAATTGCAGCCAACTGTTACATTTTCAAACAAATTTTTATGATCCAATCCGTTTATTACGTATAACTCGTCGAGTTTGTTTAGCGTGTGAAAATTTAGATTCATCCGATATCTGTAACTAAGTAATTGAATAATTTTTATTTATTTATTAAGATATCTTATTCAATCACTTAACTACAGATATCGGATGAATCTAAATTTTCACTTGCTAAACAAACTCGACGAGTTCTACGTAATGAACGGATTGGATCATAAAAATTTGTTCGAAAATGTAACAATTTGGTGCAATTGATGTTAAAAATTAAACCTCATGGGAGGTTAGTGTGTTTTCAAAGACCACATGAAAAGTCCATGTAATAAGTTTAAACCTCATGGGAGGTAAATGTAATTATCCCAACATAAAACTATTTATCACACCTTAATTTTTATTTAGTGTATTATTTATCACTTCTTTCGAGCATAAAACCATCTCTGAAATATTTCTGTCGTCTTCGTCGCAGCATGTTTTCATTTCATTTTTGTTTTCACTATATTTCGTAAAACCCATCAATAGATAAATTGAATGTCCTGCCAAGCGAAATAAGGATATCTTTATGACTTCTGTTGAAACTGATAAAGTATCAAGCCAACAACACTCAGCAAGATTAAGCCAAACAGATATTAGAATGAAAGTCACAGTGCCCAGATAAGCTGATGTAGCTGATACGGTCAAGGGAAGCTGATGGAGCTGCTATATGATAGTTAGGTTGCTTGTACAGGCTGTTATATCAGCTGGAAGTTAGTGGTCTATTATAGATATAGTTAGTTATATAGATAGTCAGTGTAGATGATCACAACAAAATATATTATTCGAGAATATGACTCAAGTAAGTTAGATTAATGATTCGAATGACTGGATAAAGTTGTATGCTACCAGAAGATGACCTCAAACAGCTCAATGATTAACTCAAGGGGTCGATGGGGTCGAGTGATGGGCGGCTCGGCTAATCGAGTGAATCAAGGGTGCAAGTAGCTCGGCCAGGAAATTCGGATGGCCCAAAGTTGGGATGGCTTGGCGAGATGAGGGGGCTTCAAACAACGATGATCAAGCTTATTGATTAGAGATATTCAAGTTACATGAGTAACTCGAGTCACTCGAGCTGCTCGAGTTGCTCGGGTTTTTCGAAAGGCTTTCAATCGTTTCTCCAACATACGACGTGTATATGGTTTAGCCTTGACCTATCCAAGTAATAGGTTCCATTGGTAACCTGATTACTGCCTTGTAAATTCGGTTCGAGTGGTTTAGGTTTCAGTAAATACGCAATGCTCCATGGGATGACTAATTCAGTTGACTCTACTCGAATTGTTCGAGTAAGTAGATGGCAAATCCCATAATAAGTTCTTGATTGTGCGGACCTGACCCTTCGAGCTATTAGACCTTTCTCTTAACTTGACCTACTGAGAATTGTTGTCTACAAGCCTAAAAGACATTCCATAGCACAACCTATGAAGCAAAGCCCTGACTACGATAAAAAATATAACACATCATAAACTGTGAAGCATAGCACAGACTATGACAGTAGCTCTGACTACTTAATTATAGTTCCATGGCATAGGTCATGAAGACACCACAGACAGTAATATTGCCATGACACAGGTTATGAAGACAGCACAAACTGTGTAGCTCTGACTACCGAAACATAGCACAAACTATGTAGCTCAGTACAGACTGAATGAAGCAAAGCATTCATAGCACATAATATATCAACATAGATTTCTCTGATAATCAAAAGACTATCCCAAAGATAATGAAGACAATGACAGTACAATCCTTCATGAGACGTTGGGAGACATGTGGTTTGGTGGCTAAGGAGAAGGATTTGTCGAGCTATGGGCCCTACCCACTCTAGTCACTCGAGTGACCTCCAAGTCACTCGACCCAAGTGGGTCGAATACTTGACCCGAGTGGGTTGGGTACCCACGTGACGCCTCGTCGGCCGACTTAATTAAGTTGGAATAGAACACTACTTAGTTAATTTTCGAATAAAATCTATTGATTCCTCGATATCGCCTTTCATGATTCGATTCGATCTCTTGAAAGAGTCATATCCAAACCCCAACGTAGCTCCTCTAAGTGCCATAAATAGGAGGAATAGTCATGCTTTCGAATCAATTGGATTATAGACTGTAGAATATATTGTTCGTACTGCCATTATTTCATACTTAATTAGCCTTCTCCTTCACCCAATCTTATCTCTTTTCGTTATGTATTTTTTACTACTTCGCATATTTTACCTCTCCATTATTGTTTATTATTTACATATTCTAAAAGAACCATACATTATTTGGCGATTTTACTAGGGAGGTGAATTTTTGAATGGTCAGTACTCGAAGCGGACTACACACAACACCAGAAACAGCCATGTCTGAAGGTCATTCTCATAGTAATGAGCATAAAGACGTGCCTAAGGCGGAGCAGCAAGATCGAACCAACAATCATGACGATCTATTCCTAGATGCGTTACAAACCATCCAGGACGGTCATACCAGTATTCTCAACACAATAGCCGGCCTAACCAATTCCTTCCTATCCACGATAGCTAACTCTAACCGGGCAGACGGCCCAGTCGAGAAGATACCAATGAATGTAACTACAGACCCACAGATGACCTTGGTGGGTTAACATCCGCCCACAAAGCAAATCAGGGCCCAAGCCCATGCAACCCCGGTAACGATACAAAGATCAGCCAGCCCAGATCCTTTTATGCCAAGAACCTAGGCCCAGTTTGTTACGATCGCCGATGTCCAAGCAATGTTTCAATGGAAAAGAGCGAAGAGGCAATTGCCATCCTTGCCAGATCCGGATATTCAGCCACCGTATCCGCTGTATCTTTTACAAGTACCCTACCCTGAAGGATACATCGCCCCAAAATTCATAAAGTTCGATGGCAGGAAGGGAAACACTAAGGGGCACGTGGTCCGATTCGTCAAAACCTTAGGAGCCTGCGGGGGAGATCATACACTACGACTATGTAAGTTTTCCAAATTCTTGACAGACATGGTGTACAGCTGGTATGTTAATCTGCCACCAGGATTGGTCATTACCTTGGAGGACATGGTTAACAAATTTCACACAAAGTTCTTTCAAGTGTATGAGAAGATAACGACACTCACTCTGGTCAGAGAGACGAAAAGACTCGGGGATGACCTACTCGAGTACGTAAAAAGGTTCCAAGATCTAGCTGTTGAGTGTCATGATCCGGTCACTGAAACCCACCTAGTGCAAATGTGTGTTCAAGGGATTTTACGGGAGTACCGCGCACGTCTCATCAACCTCAACTTACCCACATTCTCAGCTCTGATCGAAGTAGCTCGAAACCTTCGTAATACCATCAAGCCGCCTACTAAGCCAGTTTCATTCCGCAGTGATAGAGCCCAGGCTTCTACAGCTTCTGGCAGGCAGAAGCGAGAAAGAGGAAGAAGTGATGATCAAAATAAAAGATGGCGAGACAATGATACACTGCCATATCCTCGTAGTATCGAGATGGTAAAGAAGTTAGTCAAGAAATGGGTGACTGATAAAGAATTGACACTGCCGCCAGTGGACACCCTTCCATCCAAGAGAGACAGAGAAGGTCCGAACTACTGTGTCTATCACAAGACCACTTCATACCCTACGAAAAGGTGTTTCACGCTCAGAGGGATCTTTAGAAGAAATATGGCTAAAAAGCAGTTGAGGTTTGCGAATGACGACAATACTGATATTAGGAATAAACCATTCCCCAAGCATGGCAGAGAGGTTAACATGATGATGGGAGATGACGAAGTACATGAGTTGGCAGATTGTAGTGGCATAGAGGATTCAGTCGAAGCGTTACAGGAATCATCGAAGTTCAGACAATTCAATGACCAGCTCGGATTCACAGAGAAAACACGAAGGGAGGCAACCGAGGTAATTATGCGCATAACGGAGGCCAATGACTCGAGTTGCACAGCCTCAGAGGGAGTACTTCGCAAGGTAGTAACGAACTCGTCAAACGCAATATTTTTCATTGATTGCGACCGAAGGTATCCCTTTCCCCATAATAGGCCTCTGTATGTCACTGGTATAATCAATGGAGTATCATTTAGGCGTATATTTTTGGATAGCAGGGCCTCTTTCAATATCATGCCTAGAAAAACTTTTGAAATGATACGGATCTCCGAGGATAAAATAGTCAGCTAATCGATAATAGTGACTGGTTTTGAAGGAGAGAGTAGGAAAACCTAGGGATATATCATAGTGAACCTTGAGCTACAGGAGATCTACATGCCTGCCAAGTTTCACATCATTGATGCGACACAGGTATGGTGCCGTACCCTCCAGTTATCATCAATGTGTAAAATTTCGTTGGCAAGGAAAAGAAGTCACTATGGGAGCCACTAGGAAACCGTTCCATTATGGAGAGACACATCTCGCGGATGCTATATTCTTTGACAAATTGTCCGAGAACAAAGTGATCATTGACATGGAAGAATCGATCAAGATACCAAAAAGGGAATAGTTGAGCAAAGGAAGAATGGAGACAAGTTCGAGCAATAAAGCACGTACGTCCAAGTTAGAATCACCAGCGAGATTGGTGAAGGTCAGAGAAGGAAGATGATCTATTACTTATGAAGGTGCGCAGGGTTAGTTGCCACTTCACATGCAGCTAACCCTAGCACAACTGATGTCACCCTGCCACAACCAGCACCAGACTGCATGCAAGATGGCCTTCGACCCCAGCAAGAGCCGTTGGAAGAAGTCAGCTTGAGCGCAAATGGTGAGCCGCCTAAGCCCGTGTACATCAACAAAAACGTTGACGGAAGAGTTCAAAAGGAACTTGATCGAATTCCTCCAGTAATATGCTGATGTGTTTGCATGGAACTATGAGGAGATACCGGGGCTAGATGAAGCTTTGGTGGTGCACTACCTAGACGTAGTCCCGGACGCTCGAACAGTTAAACAAGCCGCTCGGAAGTATCACCCTGAGCTAGAAGAAAAGATTAAAGCAGAGATTAAGAAGCTACAGAAAACCAAGTTCATCAAGCCCATACAGTACTCGACATGGCTGGCAAATATAGTGCCAGTCAAGAAGAAGAATGGACAAATCAGGATATGTGTTGACTTCAGAGATCTAAGCAAGGCCTGCCCAAAAGACGAGTATCCACTCCTATATATCGACACGCCAGTAGATGCCGTCTCGGGGCACGAAATGTTCTCCTTTATGGACGAGTTCAGCGATTACAACCAGATAAGAATGGCACCAAGTGATGTAGAAAAACGGCGTTTTGCACACCAATAGGTAATATCCATTATATAGCCATGCCATTCAGACTTAAGAATGCTAACATAACATACCAGCCGGCTATGGTGACAATATTCCATGATATGCTGCACCAGACCGTGGAGGAATATGTGGACGACTCGGTGGTAAAATCGAAGAAGCGGGAAGACCACCTGACCGACCTAAAGACTGTGTTCAGAAGGTGCCAAAAGTTCATAATGTGGATGAATCCCCTCAAATGTGCGTTCGGTGTAACAACAGGGAAGTTTTTGGGATTTCTGGTCAATCGGCACAGGATAGAAACAGATAGCGGGAAACTAAAGTTTATAATGGGAATCCCTCCCCCATGGTCTTAGAAGTCGCTAAAAGGTTTTTTGGGAAGAGTTTCCTACCTACGGCGCTTTATTCCAGCACTGGCCGAAATAACTTTCCCCTTCGCAGAGCTGCTCAAGGGAAACATGAAGTTTGGATGGACAGAAGAGCACCATCGGGCTTTTGATAGAATCAAAGAAACCCTAACGTCGCCCCAGACCACGATTCTTCCGTAGCCTGGTAAGCCACTCATTCTGTATCTTACATCCACTGTAAGGTCCATTGGGTCTCTATTAGTGCATGAAGTTGAAGGGGTTGAGCAACCAATATACTATATCAGCAGAAAGATCAAGGGGCCATAAGTGAGATACACCCCGTTTGAAAGACACTACCTAGCGTTGGTATTCACAGCGCAAAAGTTAAGACACTATTTCCTAGCTCATCGTATCGAGGTAGTTACCAAGTGCGACTCGGGGAGATTTCTGCTTAGCAAACCGGTGCTAATTGGGCGGGCAGCCAGATGGATGTTGGCCTTGGCCGAATTTGACATTGTGTGCACAGTACCTGGGGCGATCAAATACCAGGCTCTAACCAACTACTCGCACAATTTCTAAACCAGAATATCGAACCAATTAGCGAGGAGTTACCAGGGGAAGCATGCACCACCGTGTTCACAAAAAAACTGAATGAATGGTGGATCCGGTAATTTAATGGAATCGCGACAGGAGGAACAGGAGGTGCAAGAGCGGTACTAACCCACCAAGAGTCCAGCATAAGGGATAGTCATGTTTTCAAATCAATCAAATTAGAGAGTGCCGAATATATTGTTCATACTACAATTATTTAATACTCAATTAGCCTTCTCCTTCGCCCAACCTTATCTCTCTTCGTTCTGTATTTCTGACTACTTCGCATATTTTATATCTCCATTATTGTTTATTATTTATCTATTCTAAAAGAACCTTACAGTCGGTTAAGGATTGTAAATGATATAAAAGGAGGTGCTGAAACCTGTGTAATAATAATTGAGAACTAATAACAGATTGAGTTCTTCTTCATGGTATCTCACTCATCATTTGAAATGACAAAATCATCTTCATCATCTCAGCTCTCTATTCATGCAAATTTAAACCTTTTGATAGCAAATCTCAGTTCTTTAATCACAGTTAAACTGATGGATCCAATTACATAGTGTGGAAGAATCAAATTCAAAATATCCTTCAAACAACTGGTCTGATTGGATACATCGATGGATCTGTCTCATGTCCGTCAGAAAAGGTGAGTGATAGCAATCAAAATCTTGTTCCTAATCCTAATTACACTTTTTGGAAAATGATTGATGAACATATATATGGTTGCATTACAGAAACACTATCACCATCAGTCTACTCATCGTTTCTTCACTACAAGTTTTGCTCTGAAATTTGGAAGGTTTTAGAAAAACGATTTCCATCATTATCCAGATCACATATTCAACAACTGAGAATTAAGTTGAATCGAATGGTTAAAGATTCCTTATCAATGGAAACATATCTGTGTCAAATTAAAGATCTGGTTGAACAACTAACCATGGCAGCTTCACCAGTTGAACATGAAAATCTTATTTTGATCATACTGAATAGACTTCCTTATGAGTATGATGCACTATCAACAACAATTCAAGCAAGAATCGATCCTATAATGATTGATGATCTGAGTTCTCTACTGTGCTGAGAATCAATACATATTGAAGCCAAGCAAAAATTCAAACAAGATATTACAGCAGTTTTCTCTGCTACTAAAATTCATGACTCAAATTCTAAGATGTTTAATCTTACATCGAGTCTTTCTCCCAATATGCCAACAAATTCCTATCAAAGAGGAGAAAGATCTTTTTTTTCGCAATAGTAGAGGGAGAGGCAAAACTGGTGGCAGAACATTTAGTAATAACAGAGGTGGTTGACGAGGCGATGGTAGGTTCTCCTACTCCCAATTCAGTCAGTCTTCTTAGTATGGTCCACTCATTTGTCAAATTTGTGGGAAATTAAATTATTTAGCACTTCAATGTTGGTATATCGAATATTCAGTTTTCTAATTCTACTCACTCAGAATCTCATAACAACAATAACAAGAAAGCTTATGTTGCAAATAGTCAAGCATTTACTGCAACTGATCATTCAGGTAGTTCATATCACTGGTACATTGATTCTGCAGCAACCAATCACGTGACCAACAACTTGGGCAATCTACAGCATCCTCAACCATACTCTGAAATGTATCATGTAACCTTTGGCAATGGAAGTTCTCTCCCCATTCTAAATACTGGCCGTGGTATACTCTCAACTCCATCTCATTCCTTCAAACTAAATCATAATATTCATGTCCCTAATCTTAGTCCAAACTTGCTATCAATTCATAAACTAACTTATGACAATAATTGTCTTGTCATCTTTGACCAAAATCACTTTCTTGTGAAGGACAAGATGACCAAGAAAGTTCTATATAAAAGTATTTACTCCCATGGTTTATATCAACTTCCTACAACTTTATCTTCTGCTATAACTACTAATCAAAATCCCAATTTTTGTTTTGCTGCTAAAATTCCAGAATCTCTTTGGCACAGTCGACTTGGACTTCCTTCCCAAGAAAAACTTGATACTCTTGTTCGAAAGTTCAGCTTATCTTAGAGCTCCAAATGTTAGAGTTTGTGCACTAATTGTTGTATTGCCAGAACTCATCGTTTCCCTTTTGCTCTTTCTAGTTCAACTGTTAATAAACCATTATCACTGGTTCACGGTGATCTTTGAGGACCTTTTGTTGCAGACAATTGTTATGTCAAATTCTATATCTTGTTTGTTGATGATTTTACCAAGTTTACATGAATTTTTCTTATGACATATAAGAGTGAAGCATTTAACAAGTTTCTTGAGTTCAAAAATTATGCAGAGAAACAATTTGACACCTAACTAAAAATCTTTCGAACTGAAGGAGGGGGTGAATATTTGAACAATTAGTTCGAGTCTTTTCTTACCGATGAAGGAATTGTTCATCAAGTCTCCTGTCCCTACACTCCTCAAAATGGGGTAGTCGAACGCAAATATAGGCATCTTATTGAGACAGTCATAACTTTTCTTCATCATTCTTCAGTTCCTCACAAATACTGGTTTGAAGCTCTATTAACAGCCACTTTTCTTGTAAATAGATTACCAAGCACTTCTCTTCACAATTTGTCTCCTTTTGAAAAACTATTCAACTGTGCTCCTGATTATCATTTTATGATAGTGTTTGGCTGTCGGTGTTATCCTTGGCAATGCCCATGTACCACACACAAACTTCAACCTCGTTCCATCCATTGTGTCTTCATTGGCTACCATCCAACAATTAAAAGGTATAGAAGTTTGAATCATGCTATTGGTTAAATTTGTATCTCGCATCATGTCATTTTTTATGAAAATTTCTCCCTTTTACCCAGCCTTCCTCATCATCCTCATTTGATTCTTCATCCTCATTTCATTCATCATCCATGTCTCAAACATCTCCTCTACCTTGTCCTTGTACTTAGTTAACTAAGAATGCTTCAACACCTTCTCAGCCTTCTCTTTCTCTTTCTAACATTGCCTCAACACAATCTAATTCCTCTCATCCCACTTCTGTTTCTCATGATTATGTTCCTTCCCTCAATTCTCCTCATTCATCATGTTCTCAACAGCCTATGAATGTCTCTACTTCCACTTCTATCAATACTTCTTCTAATCTTCATCCCATGATCACTCGATCCAAACTTGGCATTCATAAACCTAAAGCACCTTTCTGTCTTTCAATAATTTTAGATTCTAGGTATACCATTTGAGCACACAACATTCACTCAGACATCTAATAGTCCAAAATGGTGTCAAGCAATGTTGGAAGAGCATCAAGCTCTTCAAAAACAACAAACTTGGTCTCTTGTTCCCTTACCACCAGACAAACATGTTGGAATCTGTGAATTTCATTGGCCATGGAAATCCAGATTTCAATAGCAGACTCAATTACAATTGGATTGGCCAT
>JAOTRH010000002.1:12304716-12318242 GCA_034768845.1 Heliamphora exappendiculata
CTGTGCCGTTGGGTTTGCAACTTGGGACGTCAAGTCGTCAGGTGGCATCCTGGTTATACAGGACTTCCATGTGGGGAATTTGTTCCTGCTTGACACAGCACGGGCCCTAATCAGAAAAATTTGAAGGACGGGTGATCTTATTACACTCGGATGGTCGAAGTATAGGCGGGTTCGGACTTGGTGGAGTTCGGATGCCACACGGGCATCTATTCCGCTGCGCCAAAAGAGTCGCCCCGTGAAAGATAATAGGAAGCTATGTTAGGGTTTCATCAACGTCAATTCTATTTTGTTCTTTTTACCTAACACTTTGATAATTGATTTGATGATATAATCATAAATTTGTTGTTTGCGTTTGGTTTTTGTGGAATCTAGAGAGAAATGATGAGAAAAATATTTGAAGGCAGAGGCCGAGCTAGAACTTTTGTTTAGAGGGGTGTATAAAAAATAGTAATTGTATTATTTTTTATTTAATAATCAAAAAATAATTAAATTAAAGGGTTACTCAAATAGTTCTCTTAAAATATTTGTTTATAAATTAAAATTTAATGGTAAGCCATATTATTAAATATACTATCACAATCATCAAAATTAGATATTCAAATAAAAATTTTACTAAAGATTTTACAGAAGAATGTATAATTATAATTAAGATTCACAAAAATCATAATAAGGAATACACAATCAAAAACTTGATCAACAAAACTAGAAAAGTCTAAAACAGTTTATACTCACCGAATTAGTACCAATATAAAAAACCTCTCAAGCATAAATCAGTATTTACCAATAACAGATAACAAAAAACAAAAAAGGAGGAATTTTATAATTTAAGAAAATACACTTTAAATTTAAGGGGGGAAAATTATATATTTTTTTGAAAATATAAATAAATTTTGAGAAAATTCAGCTGGGACATTAGTCTCCTTTGTGTCCCATGTAGCTCTCTGCCCATGTTGGAAGGGGTTCGGTTCCTTTGTGTGCATTCCTTCTTACCGTCATTTGTTGAATCTATACTATTATAAAAGAAGCACTAAAATTAACTTGAAGCCAGCCGGATTTTTAAATTCCTATTTTTCCCATCATTTTAATACTAAATTCCTGAAATTATAAACACTAAAAATATAACAGTAAGGTTAGAATAGTCATTTTACACCCGACAGTTCCTTACAGTTACTTAACTTCTCCAAAAATCTTTCCATGCCGCTTCACATCTCTGTTGCATGTCCTCCTAAAGCCTCTGAATTGAGATTGCTGCTAGATTCTCAAATTACACTCTCACTGATGAATAATGTGCTTTACGGTATACAGATTTAGAAAGTGAGATTTGCAATTAAAATTCCGTGCGACTGTGTGCCAGAACTCAGAGGACATGGAGGAATCAGAAGAAATTTACTCGAATCACTGGTGGATTTAGGAGTTTCGATACCACTAGGCGCGTATTCGATCAGAGACCTCACGCCGGCGACGTTGGTCTTAATCTACTCACAGTCGGTCCATCTCATTGATCCCGCGTCCCCCTCCTCCGTGGCCGACCGCTTTAGTGTCTGTACGGACCTCGCCTCTGCCCTCACGAATCTTGGCTTCATCGACGACATTAGTTTCCGCATGGTACAAATCAATCCTCTGTTTGGTTACTGATAAACCCCCTGCGCTAGGCGGAAGAGGTTGGAAGAGAGAGACGAAGGGAAATCAGTGGTGGCGGCATGCGCTTTTTGTGGGCGTGACAGAGGAAATGGAATCGGATCCTTGAAACTCTCTTTTTTTTCTTTTGATTGGACTTTTTTCTATTTGGGATTTCGCTTGGATTAGAGGTTGGAATTTTCGGTAGAAAAATTCATTGAGGATTCACTGAGGTAAAAGTATGCACCACTACTTTACATACAGATTTTTAGATAGTATCTTGGTATTCACAATTTCAACTACTCCAATTTTTAGTAGTATAAATATAAATTAAGAGTTTTTTGTTTGTAAGTAAATCATCATATTATTTTAATGAACAAATATATTTAGTGAACAAACATCATCATATTATTCTATTTTTAGAATATTATTCTATTTTTAGAATATTATTCTATTTTTTCAATCAAAATTTGAAGTTAAATACGTGTACAAAGAGAATACCCGTTTGCGATTTGAAACTTGAAAATCCTATTCATGCATGATTTATTTAAATTTCTAGAATGCTTTACGGTGAGATTTGTTTCATTTAAGTTTTTGTTTGCATACAAAAATACATACATCTATATAAAGAGAGATATAGATATATATACATAGTTTTGTTACTTATAGACATCCCAAAAAAAGAAGTTGTCTTTACGTGGGTTTGTGCCTTAAAAACCTTTGAAAGTATTCTCTCCTTGAAATAACCTTTGATTTTTAATTTCGTCTACAATTCTTTTGGTTTATTTTTTATATTGTTTTTAATTTTTAATTTTATTTTGGGTTAGGACAATTAATTTATTGATAAAAAAGTTCATTGGAAAATGTAGCTAATAGGTGAATTACTTTTCGATTTTAAATTATTGATAGTTTAAGTTCTGTGTAGCTAATGTATATGATGCATTAATTATTGATAGTTTAAGTTTTGTGTAGCTAATGTATATGATGCATTTGAATAAGTAAATAGTACAGTAAATTTTTAGTGATAAAAAAGACTAACCAATCAGTTCCTCAATTGCCCACTCCCCCCACTAATCTCACTCCTAAGTTTATGAGAGATTGCTTCGTAATGATCTGGAGGAAGAAAACCTGTTTGGGAGATCGTTATTTGTCTTCCATGGCATGAGAAGGGAAAAATAAAATTTTTTGAATTCTCTAAACTTAGGAGTGAGATTTTTACATGAAGATCTAATTTTTTGTTATGGGTTTTCTTCTTTTTTTGCCCCTTTTTATTTGGTGCTAATATGTGAATTTATTTTGTGTATTTTGGTAGTTTCGTTCAGCGATTTTGGCTGCTACATCCGCGAGTGGGTTTCGAGCCTTGCAGTAACATTCATGCACTTTTGATGCGATTAGTGAAAACCAATAGTTGAACGATATGGATTTTGTGTTATGGTTTGAATTCATTACTACTGAATCTATTACTATTATGTTAAAAAAATTTATAAGATAAATTACTGTTAAATTTGCTTGAATATGTTTTTTCTCAGAATTATGTTAAATACATCTGCAAAATAATTTCATTGCATAATGTGACTAATGAGTGAATTATTTTTGAATTTATGCTTATAGCAATATAGAATTTATGGAACTAATATATATGAAATATTTGAATGAATTAATGATAGTAATAATGTAAATTAAGAGTTTTTTATTTAAATTATTATATAATTTTTTAACATAATTTGTGTTTGCACACGCATTGCGTGTGCCCCGAACTCTAGTGTACTAATAAGTCTTGAGTTCAAGGAAATTGTGTTTTGGTGAATGCACTGCATCTCACTTTTATTGACTATAGAAGATTATATTGTAGGAACCAGCTTTGCTCCTGTCAAGTCGGGATCTGAACTTGTCATTTCATTGTTCGCAGTGTATGATTATTCATGCAAAATATCAAATTGATCTGATATCGTTAATTATCTAAACAAATTATATTTGTGTTAATTAACTATGTTGTCCGAAAATTTATAGTTAAGAGTCTGAATTTTTAGCAATCCACTTGTCTTTAATGTGGAGTTTATGGCCAATTGTAAACCTAAACCTATCTTATCGAGAAGCAAATCGTTTGAGCACGAGGAGGCGAGGATGTAGTACGATACATGCTTTAAAGTAGCACTGCTGAGATTGGATTGATAGATAATTCTAACCGATTCAAGGCAGTTCTAAATGCAAAAAACAGCTTTCTTTTAATAATTTCTCCATTGTTTTTAATAATTTCTCCATTGTTTTTCTAATTAATCACGCTAAATTCATTTTTAGGACTATTGACATTATGGACTTTGTTAAATTTGTCTTTGCTAAAACTCTCATCTCTAGATTGTTGTACATTGTAGTTGATATTTATCCCCTACTACGGAAAACCTCCAAGGACATAAATGAGCAAAAATTCTGGGTTTCTCTTTGGTTTGCTAAATGTATAGTTTTTGAATCAATACTGGACATGCTAAAACGTGGATTCTACAATAATAAAATGTTAATCGGTAGGATATTAGCTATTTTTCCGGTGAAATTGACCTGAACTAAGTAGCGACCCCTTAGATTTCATTTTGGGTAGTTTATGTTTATTGCATGTCCTTGCTAAGAGCAGTGGTATACTGTATGTCATCCAGTTGTTTCTCGCGAATTCAATTTCTATGGCCAGACTTCTCCAAATCTGTTGGTGCATGCATGCTTGTTTCTCTGTCATTTTTCTTGTTTATATCCCCTGTTGCCATAGGTTGTAATGCTTGGAAAATGTATACAGTGCTGAAATTCTGCATCATTGTAGTGGTTTGACGGTTGAATGGCCACAATTTCAGTAAAAATGTTTCCCTTATTTTTAGTTACTATCTACTGAAAAAGAAACTCATTCAGAGGCTTGTATAGGTTGTCTTTGTGGCCTTAGAAATTTATTGTTTTAGCCAAAAAAACTCTAGCATGCCCCCTCTCATGCTTGTCACTTGACTGTTGGATGTTCTTGAAAGTATCTCTATGAAGCACGGGCACGGGCACGGGATACAATGATTTAAAAAAAGAGCAGAATATGGACACAGCGAAGATTCGACAAAAAAATATATTAATTTCTATCTATTTATCCATATTTAGGGCTTAAACAATGACCGGTATATTTATGGTTGTATTTCGTTTCATCAATTTCAGCTTCCAAATAATTATTATTAGACGACCAATTTTTTTAAGAAATTTGACCAGAGTCCCAGTTGTGTCTTGCGGTATGTCCATTATTGGGCACGTGTGTCCTATGCTACCCAACACCGTGCTGTGCATAAAATGAAATAATAAAAAATTAGGACACCACGTGGCATGTCCCACACGGGCACGACGCCTAATTTGGATTGTCCATGGCCATACTTTCTAGAATTATCTTCCTTGTTAACTTCCTTCTTTCTATTTCAGAATGGAGTCTCAGATCAAGCAGGCAGTTGTGGTGAAGGTTATGGGTCGCACAGGATCGAGGGGGCAGGTGACTCAGGTGAGAGTCAAGTTTCTTGATGATCAGAACAGGCACATCATGAGGAATGTGAAGGGCCCCGTGAGGGAAGGAGATATGCTTACCCTACTCGAATCCGAGAGGGAGGCAAGAAGGCTGCGATGAGTGCCTTACATTTGTCCTTTAATCATCTTACCCTCCCCAACGTTTTGATTTGCTTGCTATTTATTTCTGCACTTCTTTCAAACTCAATACTTCAATAACTATATGTTAACTCTATTTAGAATCAAGAATGTGGTATCTGGGGGGGATGGTTCATAGAAATGCTATTAAGCTCTTTATTTATTTTTGGGTGTTTGGTGAAAGACAATTTTAGCATGTTTGGATTTTGTTAGATGCTTTCGGATCATCTATATGGGCTTGGGAGGCATTAAAATGGTATAGGGGGTGTTTGGCAGAGTTTTTAACTTTTGCTTTTAGTTTTCTGTTATTACTTTTAGCTAAGCTACAATTTACTCTAAACTTACAATTTCTGTTACAAATTATAATTTTTTTTCTTCTATTTCTGCTATAAGTTATAATTTTTATTAAATATTTATAGTTTCTGTTATAAGCTATAATTTATAAGCTATTAATATTTATAGTTTCCATAGTTGCTGGCTGGTGATATTTTATTGTTATATTCCTGCATCCTGTTTTTTCATTAAAGGAGGCCATTTTGGTGGGGGTGTTTATAAATTTCAGTTTAACAGAGGATTGTAAAAGGTTAAAAAAGCTGGATTCAGTTTACAAAAATTTTAACGAAGGCAAAGATTCTTTTTAATAAAAAAAAAGAGTAAAATAACGATTAAAAATACTAAGCTTTTAATAAAAGCTTTATTGTTTTGTTTTTTAATCGTGGTTTTAAGAATTTGGTCTATTCTCTCGTTTTAAAAGAAAATTTAGTTAAGTTATAAGTGTAATTAGAAAAATAAAAAAGAAAATTGATTAAAGTATATTTAAAAAGTTGAGAAAAGACTGGTCCAGTTGGGTTAAAGTGTAAACTTTAGTTTATATTTTCAATTGTCTTGAGATAAATTAAAAAAAAATTTGATCAAAAAATAGAAATAAGTGATATAAAATTTAATTTTTTAGCTATTTTTTAATTTTTTTAATATTTTAATTATTTTTTTTATTTTTTAACTCGTCGTGATTAAATGAGTTAAAAAGTATAATAATTTAATTAAATAATTAAAAAAAATTAATTAAAAACAAAAACAAGCAGTTATATGAAACAGGGTCAATATACTTCATTAAAAATATATGGGGTTTTAGGTAAACGAAGGCCCCGGTTGGTGAATTCGCGTTAATTTTTTTTTAATTTTTTTTATTTTTAGTTAAAAAATTAAATTAAATTTAAAGTAAATTATTTAGTAACTTAACTTTTAAGTTACTTTTTTAAAGTTGATTGTTTAGGTAAAAAATTATCTTATTGCTTTTTGTTCAAAGTTGATAATTTTATTTTTTTATATATTTGATATTAATAATTATATGTAATTGATAGTGATAGTAAATAAGTTATGAATAAAAAATATTATTATTTTTTAAAAATAGTGAGAGTTTGATTTAAATATTTTAAAAATTTATATTTTGAATTAATTTTTTAACTTTTTATTTTTTTGCCAAACGAACAAAATTAATTTTTTTACGTTTCTAGCCAAGTTGCCAGTCGGGACCTAAATAGATATGCGAATACGAAGATGGTTACGCTCGACGAGCAACACTTCCACCATTAACCAAAAACTCTAGAGAAAATGCATATTACATGTGTACAAGTATGCATTAATTATTTCATACGCATGAATATGATGTGCACGATTCTAAGTATTTGTATAGATTTTACAACATGCGATAATTTATGCTCTGGAAGATGCAGTATAGATTGTTAACGTGCACTATAGATTGTTCCTCCACTACTATTGGGAGTTCTCTATAGCATTTACTACATTCTCTTTTTGTACATCTTATTTTTTAAGCAATAAAATACTATATTCTCACTTCTTTTTACACTTTTTCTTTTATAAACAATAAAATAATATATTAAAAAGAAATAAAAAAAAGTACAATGCATAAAAAGGATATTAAGTCCCCTCTACCAAACCCAACACCCTTCTTTATACCAAACCAAGAACCATTAACTTCACTTGGCTTTGTTGAACCACCACTTCAATGGAAATGCAATTCCAACCATTGAACTGCATCAAGAGCAAAAATTCCAGTGACCAAAGTCACCAAGTTCAAGGTTAGAAACAGAGCAAATAGCAACAAGAAGTTTGCTGGTGGGTTGAGGCGGAGGCTGATGGTTGTTAAGAATATAAGGATGTGGCTCCAAACATTTGAGAGAGCCGAGGAAGCTGCTCGAGCTTACGATGAAGTCGCTTGCTTTCTCCGACTCATCTCTCTACTGCTTCCCCTCTAGCTTTTCGGCTTAGAAATCTTCTCAACACCACAAAAGGCGCAAACAGAATCAGCAGCAGCACCACCATTCTAAGCACTGCTAACACCAGCAGTAGTACTTGCAGTGTGGTAGCACCGATGAGGGGGAGTAGTGCCAGAACTACGGGTGATGAGCCACTGCCGAGTTGGATTCTTCTCAATATGGCAGGCATGTCATGGGGGTTTGGACCCAGGTTTGATTGGTTTCCATTTGACCAATAATTGTTGTGGAGTAAGGACTGTGGGATCTGTTCATGATTCTACTGGTGCCTTTCAGGATCTCTTCCTCCTCAGTCTTCATTGTTCTGCTAATTTAATCCGATAGTTATCAACTTTTCCCTTTATATTTCTAGTCTTTATCTTGCCAATCACAAGTATCGTTCAAGTCAGAGTGCTTCTAGCAAGAGCTTCAAATTTACGATTGGTTCAATAACGATCTTAAACCGTTAAACTATTCTCGCTGGTTTATTCATCCCTTTGCTGTTGGGAAACTTGAAAGAGCATATGCCATATGGTTTAGGATTGGTGGCAAGATCATAATAACAAACAACTTTATGAGCCACGGGTAAATCTGTTCTTTTTGCTGTTAACATGTAAACAGTAAAATATGCGAGGCTGCAATATTATACCTTGGCAGGTTTCCACACTAATCACTCTCTTTCAAGTCACTTTGTAAAGAAATTATCCATGATAGTTCTATTTCAGTCATTTTCTAGAGCACTTTTGACTAGAAGACACAATTGTGTGAATTTAGTAACAAAACAAACAGGAAGATAAAATGCTCCATTTTTCATGTCATATCCAAATACTTATCATCACAAAGGATGAGTTTAAGCCACCAACTGATAAGATCAACGATCCAATGAAAAGAAAAACAAAAGGCAGACATGTCATTCGAACAACAAATGCAAGAGAAATGTTACAAAAAAAAAAAAAAAGACAGCTAAAGGCATGAAACAAGAGAAAGACATACATGCATTGATACATTGTTCGCCTGGCCCCCACAAAATCATATTCATCAGTAATCTTCTCCTTCGTCTTCCTCGTCAACGCCTTCTGCCCCGACTTCCTCGTAGTCTTTCTCGAGAGCAGCAAGATCCTCACGGGCCTCAGAGAACTCACCTTCCTCCATCCCTTCACCAACATACCAGTGGACAAATGCTCGCTTAGCATACATCAGATCAAATTTGTGGTCAATTCGGGAGAAAACCTCGGCCACTGCTGTGTTGTTGCTTATCATGCAAACTGCTCGCTGCACCTTTGCAAGATCACCTCCTGGTACCATTGTTGGTGGCTGGTAATTGATACCACACTTGAAGCCGGTTGGGCACCTGATAAAATGTGCATGCCAAATCTTTTAGGATCATGAGAATTGCGAGCAATAGAAGGAACTATAATTCTTGGTAGGTCACATGCGTAACATTTCTGTCTTACTATTTTAGCAATTGGCTTTATATTTCCTTGAATTTCATTTTCTTTTTAAATGAACACTACAAATAGATCGTAAGCGTTATAGCATCTAAAGATCACAGAGCTCCATATGCATGCCACGCTAATGTTTTGGTCAGTAATAGTGCTAAACCCGCAGCAATAAATGAACCGTTTTCAGGAAGAAATATTTGATAAACTGATAAGCACTCTATACAATATTCAAAACTAATGCCACAAATATAATCAGGATGACGACAAACCAGCTAATTCTTGCACAAGTTTTGCTATGGCTTTGTTTGGTAACCTGTCTTAAAGTCTTTGTTTTTTTGACTTTAAGTCAAATATGCAGAACGTTCATTTAACCCTCCATGCAAAGAGAAAACATTGTGATTTGACAATTATTAGATTTTTGTAATTTTCAACCAAAAAGACAATAAGTCGGCTTAAAGGCTCTTCCCAAATAAGGCCTATGTCTACAAGTGTTAAAAGAAGTCAATGTCATGCAGCAGGCAACTCACCAGTCGACAAATTGAACAGTCCGTTTGGTCTTAATGGTGGCAACAGCAGCATTGACATCCTTGGGTACTACGTCTCCACGATACATTAAACAACACGCCATATACTTCCCGTGCCTTGGGTCACATTTGGCCATCATATTCGAGGGCTCAAATACAGCATTTGTGATTTCAGGGACAGATAGCTGCTCATGGTAAGCCTTTGCAGCAGAGATCACTGGTGCATAAGATGAGAGCATGAAATGAATACGTGGATACGGCACGAGGTTAGTTTGGAACTCTGTAACGTCCACATTGATGGCTCCATCGAACCTCAGGGAAGTGGTTAATGATGAGATGATTTGAGATATCAAGCGATTTAAGTTGGTGTAAGTTGGCCTTTCGATGTCTAAGGATCTCCTGCAGATATCATATATAGCTTCGTTGTCCAGGAGCACAGCAACATCTGTGTGTTCAAGGAGGGAATGAGTGGACAATACACTGTTGTAAGGCTCCACAACTGCCGTCGAAACCTGAAAATTTATGATAAAACGGCATTAGAATATTCGTCCGCATTTTTCTTTTTCACTTTATTCTTTCTTGGATATGTAAGAATTTCCACATCAATAGTTGAGTCAGAATTTAGTCAAATTGTTTACTAACATGCAGAAGCTCTAAACTTATATAGATATCTTTAGAAGTATACTTTTAACCCCCAAAAAATGAAAAAAATAAAAACGAAAAAAAATAATTTCAACCTTTTTTTTTTGATCGGTAAACACAAATTTATTGCTCAAGTTTAAAACATCATACAAAACAAAAATCTTGACTAAATGCTATTGAAAGCAGAATCAAATCTGGAATCTGCACCAAAAAGAATTGTGGCCAAGAAATTTTGACTCAAATTTTGACTCAAATTTTGACTCAAAAACAGCCCTGTTGGTGAGAAGCCAACACTCTACTTCACTCCCTCATACATTGCCTAACCCAAATATCAATGAAATTCATCTCTAATCCAAAAACAAAGGATTGATGTATGACGCTCCACAGCAGCAACTAACCATCTCCCAATTGTTATGATATCTCCAAAAACCAAGCACCACTCAACTTGCTTATTTGAGGAGCAAAATGGGACATCTATCAAATCCATTTGATCTACAAAGTTAGCAAAATCCTTCTTACCTTCTGTAATTCTTGTGTAACTACTCCTCTGCCCTATCTTCATAATTTCATTGTAATCACCTCCTATACACCACAGATATTTCTAGATATCTCTCATCTTATGCTTCTATATGTGTTCAAACTTTGAATTCATCTTTCTCCCAGACACACAACAAACCCCCTGCCATTCCCTCACGTTCCATTGCAGACCATTCAAAATCACCTCCTCCCCGCATACTTTTTGCTTTATTCTCAACTAACTAATCCCATTTATTTGTACCTTCCACACTTTTATTGGTACTTTTCACCATTTTCCTTTTTCGAGTTTTCCCTAAATCTCTTACTTTCCAAGATACAATCCTCATTTGAGTAGAGTACACCAACTCCCTTAAGGATCTAAAGCCTTTAGAACCCATGCATTCCCCTAGAATTAATGAATTGTGCTTAATCTTTGAAAGACGGTATTGTTACTTTTATTTTCCTTCAAGAAATAAAAGAGGGAGAGATGGGTTGCGAAGGGTTTATTGCTTAGAAGGAAAAACTTCTCTGTTTTGTGCATGCAAAAAGGACACCTGGCACGTGAAAGTCCATGGAGAAGAATTGACTCTTTCAAAATTGCTTTGTTTGCTTCTCAAGCAACCAAAGCAACCAAAGCAACAAACATCTTTCCATTCTGGTAATTGTTTTCAGAAAGTACCTGAGGAGAAGGATAGATAGTGAAGCCAAGTTTTGACTTCTTCCCATAGTCTACCGACAAGCGCTCCAGAAGCAAGGACCCCAATCCAGAACCAGTGCCACCACCAACAGCGTTAAATACCAAAAACCCTTGCAAACCAGTGCAATTGTCAGCTAATTTTCTCACTCGATCAAGACATAAATCAATAACGTCCTTCCCCACTGCAGCACATACATAACCAACAAATCAGTTTAACCAATTAAGTAATATTCAACATAGTAGTAGTCTCATCCAAATATCAGAAGAATTGGAGAATGCCTGTATAATGTCCTCTGGCAAAGTTATTAGCAGCATCCTCTTTGCCGGAAATAAGTTGCTCGGGATGAAAAAGTTGTCGGTAAGTCCCCGTCCGAACTTCATCGATCACAGTTGGTTCCAGATCAACAAATATCGCCCTAGGCACATGCTTGCCAGCACTGGTTTCACTGAAGAAGGTGTTGAAGGCATCGCGTGAAACACCAACTGATGTGTCACTGCAAGCAGAAAAGATAAACCGCATTAGATCCACACCCGCGCGCGCGCGCGCACACACACACACACACACAAACCATTGAGGAAAGCAAGAAAAACCTCAACAGTTGAAGATTGAATACTAATATCTACTTTTTGAAAGAAGTTTAAATTGTTTCTACCACAGAAAAATAATTCGTAGGCACACGCCATACAAGGACTCGCTAAATACAGCGATCATGTCATGATATTTGATAGGTTGAGTTCTGTTCTCTCCAAATTAAGTCAGCAATGAGAAATATTTTGTATAATCATCGTGACAGACAATCATCTATGATAAGGGAGAAATTGGGCAAACAAAGTTATAACATGCTGTTACAAAAGGCCAACCCTAATACTGCAGGATCAAATTAGCTAGAATACGAATCAACACAATGATTAGACTTTAGACCATCTGATTTGAATCATTTGATTAATCCTATAAAGCAACCTTTTTACTCAAAAAAAAAAGGAGCGTCAGGTGACAGAAAGTCAAAATGATTCAGCTTATCTAAAAAAGAAAGCCAAAATGATCCAGAAGCAGTGACCATATCAACTTCTCAAGTCAAAAATACTTCAACTGTAAGTGCAACAAAAAGCATTAAAGCATGTACTTTTGCATTAAATTAGGTGCTTATTATGGTTAATATGAGATCCATAGTTTAAAAAATTGGCCGTTACTGTTACGTAACGCCGTTACGTAACGGTTTCGGCGGAGACCGAGTCACGTTACGGCCGCTATAGCGGTGCTACCAAAATTTGCAGGCGTAACGGCGTTTTCGGCGCATAACGGGCCGTTACGAACGTTATTGCACAGTGTAACGGAGCTCTCGACTGTGCGGCATAAGAGCGTTCTGTGATTATGGTCCTGAGTTTCCCGTCATGAGATTTTTGTCCATTCTTTCCCCCAAACAACATATTTACTTGGATTTGGCGATTTTTTTAATTTTCGAAATCTGGACTGGATCTCGCATCTCGACTCTAGCCGATCGCCGACAATACACTATCGAGTGCAGACTTGCTTCGATTCTTCTCTCCTCTGGCTTTTTCGGTGGATCTTGAAGGTATGTTAACTGATCTCTTATTTCTGTTATTTTTTTGTATGCTTTCTAGCCGATCGGCGCCGTTGGGACCGTTGGGTCTCTCTGGTTCAGCCAAGCGCTAAGGAAAAAGATGATTTTTGAGTTTTTTTTTTCTTTTTTTGGGGATGGAACTTGGAAGATGAGTTCTTTTATCAAATTTTTTGTTTTTTTGTTTTGTTTTGTTAAGAAGAAAGTTAATGAGATGTGATGAAATTTATTTTTTTTATTTGGCAATTTTATGCTAGAGTTGTTTTTTTTAATTATTTTTATTTTATTTTATGTTTTTAAATTATGTTAATGAGATGAAATTTTTATTAAATTTTTTTTAATTTTTAATTTATGTTTTTAAATTATGTTAATGGGATGAGATCAAATTTATTTATTTTTATTTGGCAATTTTATGCTGGAGTAGTTTTTTTAATTATTTTTTTATTTTTATTTTATGATGAAATTTTTTTTTATTTGGCAATTTTATGCTGGAGTAGTTTTTTTTAATTATTTTTATTTTTATTTTATGTTTTTAAATTATGTAAATTAGTTGAGCTGAATTTTTTTTTTTTTTTTGGAAATTTTAT